>JAZHYW010026073.1:0-15000 GCA_037355805.1 Ixodes ricinus | reverse complement strand
TGTGTGTGTGTGTGTGTGTGTGTGTGTGTGTGTGTGTGTGTGTCTCCACGAGTAAACTTCAGTTGCAAGTAGCGCTCTGTGGTGTTGGTCTCTTTCATTTGTCCGTTGTTTTTTAGCGCTTTTACCCTTTGCACTATGACACACCAACTAGCCCAAGTGCATACCCTTCTACACCGAGGGGAACGAGGAGTGGAGATCACAAGGGGATAACAGAGCACCGAGCTGTGACTGCAAGGATTAACGGATAAGCGCAACGCCAGCTGTCTTTTTTTTTTTTCTGTCACCTTACCGTTTGAACGTGTTCCAAGAGTGAGTAGAGACAAAGACAGATATCTTTTCGTCTACGCACTAATCACTCCAACCAGAGCTCGGTGATCTGGTGTCCCGGAGCGCTATCGCCTTCACCTTTCTCTCTCTCTCTTTCTCTCTCTCTCTCTCAGTTTCTAGCCGCATAGCAATATATCGCTAACTCAAGATGGTCTCCGATTTATTTTGCAGCGTTTCTTTTCAACATGTACCTGGTATATGGGGACGACACTTGCGCGTTGTTCTACCACTGGATCTCAGACGCAAGTAAGTCAACAGTGACCCTGGTACCTTTACACTCTGACCATGTGTGTTAGGGCAGGCTCACACCAGCTGGACGGCGGCTTGCCCCACGCCGTACGCTTGACCCCGGCTCCTGCCCGAGCCCTGTTTCGCCGGAGAACGGCGAGACGTCCCAGCCATCCAGGGCTTCGGTGGGTGCGCGCTTCTGCTGCGCAGCACGAAAACAAAAATCCTCAGTCATTCCAGTTTGTGAAGGTGGATGACCTGTTTAGCAGACGACACAGACCCGCCTCGAGGGGCCGGAGGAAACCAGACAAGTGCGACGGAACCGCCACCCCAGGCGAGCGGAACGAAAGGAAACTAGGCACGCAAGCGGCTTGGAACGACGACGAAGAGAGGGCGATGCGAGCGTAGACATGGCCGATGCGGGTCGCACAGTGGCAAATCTTTGAGAAACCTTTATTATCTACCTGAGAGTCTACTGATCTTGGAAATGGTGCCTATTGTTAACTAATCTACGGAATAGACCTTTTCGCTAAATCACCCAAGCATCAAGAAAATGCAGGGAATGGTGTTCCACGCGCCGCACGTTCCTGCGTCTGCAACAGTAACTGTTCTAAGGCAAAAGCCTAAAACAAATGGCATCTTGCACGCGCGTTCGTCAACGCTTTATTTTGGTTATTTACTTTGAATCTTTTACACGGGGAATGCGTGCGCGTGCGGCGTGTGCGGCGGTGCGAGCGTAGTGTTTTTATACTTCGTTTCAGCTTGGGTCCAGACGCAGCCGATGCTACAAGCGCGAGCTCCGCGGGCTTTCAGCGTCCCTGCCAAGCACGCGCGCTCGTGCAGTGCAAGCACTGTTCAGGGTCACATGCTCGCGCTTGTAGCATCGGCTGTGTCTGGACCCAAGCTGAAACGAAGTATAGGCACTGCACACGAAAAATTTACGTTACCCTAACCGTAAACAGCTTCGCTGTAAAATGGGGTCAATGAGGTGCGACGCCCGCAATCGAGACGTAGTTATGCCATGGCGAGACGAAATGACTCGTCGTCTTTACATTCGAAAGGAGCATTGCGGAGGCGTAACATTTTTCAGCGTCTCCAAGCACGACCACAGCAGTTGTTGATAGTGGCTCTTGGCATGCGTCACTTGCCTGACACCGAATGCTGTTGAAAATGGTTTTGCCAGAGAACTGAAAAATTTTTTGTGACGTCCAGAGAACGCTCTACGTGCCATTCTTGTCATACCCGCCGGAAGAAATATGAGGTCATTGAAAGGTGCTTGTATGACGTTGTGATGCCATGTCAACGCGCAATCCATCGTCAACGCCCGCCGCGCTTTCACGTTTAAGCAGGGGTTGGAAACTGCTCACCGAAGCACTACTGCAAGCACTAAAGAGATAAACAATATAAAAAGATTCCAAAGGTGAATTATTGTAATTTATCCGATTGTGCATTATAATATAAAAAATACACAAAAGAGAGCCATAAAAACGCCATGTCCTTCGAAAGACTCAAACCTAAAACTACGCGTTCGCTGCCTGCAGGAGGTGACGGCAAAGGAGGTAGAGGGGCTTAGAGTGATAAAACGGAAGTAAGAAAGTAGCACCAGCCCCGTTTTGCCGGTATGTTGTACGCAAATATGACAACTCGTCACGTGACCTCACAAAACGTGTGACATCACCGGTAAGCTGGCAGCGCCCCAGAGCTTGTTGATGTTAGTTGGTTAGATGCGCGGCAGTCGATATGTACAGCTGCTCGCTGACAATTTAGGAGTTCTTCGTGCTCTCTGACGAAGGTATAACGTGAAAATCTGTAGGAGTGAGACTTCATATGTTTTTTGCTCAAGATCATTCTAGACATTAGAACCTGTCACTGGTGAAACAGCATCAATCGTATCGCCATGGCGGTGCTCGGAGTTCCAGATGTGTTCAGGGTCGACAGAACATTTAGAATGAGATTCTTGAATTTTAAAAGCTTTGTTTGAGCGTTGAAATGCCTGAGAATCGAAGCTCCTGTGATCTCTTTACCTTTTATATTAATCACCAATTTTACGAAGAGGCAGTTCTCTAGATTTGGATATAAACGAGGTATTCACTGCACTACCTTGCAATTGATCGCAGTAATTAAAAAAAGACTGAAAAGTTGGCGGTCGCCCATGTGGCATACACGCGCAGCTCTTACAAATTATTGGAATAATTTTCAGTAGCTGTGCCTCTGTTTTAGTGCTCATTCATGTCACTGTGCTATGATGCTGTTCTTATCGTGTGTATGCAGTTTTAAACTGCCTCACTCCAATGCCTACGAAGGCCTTTGGAGGAGATAAGTGAATAAATTAACATTTCCATATTACTGGAGTTTTTGTGGGATGCACCAGGTGCTCATGAGAGGTGGAACGAGTGCAGCTCCTATGCGACATGTTTTGCTGCACCGCGAGCCTGGTTTGTCCCATTTATACATATCGGGGAGTCAGTGATTCGAGTGTCCTCGAAAGCTCCACTGCTTGCAGGAACAGGCCACTGCTATCTGACTCAACTTGTTCCTTTCCTGTGCTTTGGGACCACTTCAGTGTAACAGGCCTTTGATCTTTGCTACCACGTACAATGGCTTGGCGCGGCCTTCACTCTCTGGGCATGTGGTCCCGGCATTGATTATATCAGTCTTAAAATGTATATGCAAGCAACAGTGATAACTACGAACACGAAGTGTAAAAGCATGTTTGCAGCCACAGCGCACAGTCACCACAGTTTTCAAGCAAGATCAAGCCGATTCGAATAGCAGTATTCGGCGCGCTCTTGTTCGCACGCTTTCTGTCGCTGGTAGATCAATTGCTTTTATCGGTACAGCACCACCGGCATATTTTCGTCAATACTAGGACCTTTCAACTTATATTGTCGATGAATGTACGAGAGCTAGTAATGTTTTGGGTGTCATGGACTGTGTGAAGCACGAAATGCAGGCAAGCAAACGATGCTCTCAGACTTGTACAACAAACCTGGGGTGATATCGCAACTTTCACGGCATATAGGGGCGCACTGGTGTCTATCAAAATGGCTGTCATCTGGATGATCGTCGTAGAACAGCGGCACAAGGCTGGGTCTCCGACGCGTAAGTAATTCTAGTTTTGCTATATAAGAGCAGTATTAGAGCCTTACATTATTTTTTCACGCCAGGAAGGTGTAGGCAAGGCAATTTATTATGAGGCCGATCATCCAGGAGCTAGGGAGCACGATTCTCACACCGCGGTACCACCATCGCTGAAAGTTGCGAATTCTGGTCACAAACGGTCACGTTCGTGTTTCTCGAAAACTCCTCCCCCTACGAACCGCGCGCTCCTATTGGCCACAGCCCGCGTGATAATTCCACGCGGTTTCCATGGGACCGTTCGCGAAACACGAAAGCAACCGTTTGCCGTAACTGTCGCTCTTCGAGTTCGGACCGTGACGACAAAGTGACGTATGGCCACGTCCGACCTACGTAGCACATAGCGGAAGTCGCGTAACTAGATTAACTGCGGTATTACTCGACACACCCTACTTTCTGTTTCACTATGAGTGCGAGCTAGTGCGGGTGTAGGTGCTACAAGAACGTGCTCCGGGCTTTCAACGTCCCTGTAGAGCAGGCGCGCTTGCGCAGTGCAAGCCAACGTTCGTGCAAGCATCGTTCGGGGTGATGTGCTCGTGCTTTTAACTTCTGTTTCTATTGCACGAAGGGGAACAAGCTTCGGGGAGGATTCTGGTGCGTAGAAAATGGCGGCGATGCTTGTTGCACAACGATTGCTCGACCAACGCGTACAATTACGGGTTTTCCGCGAGCCCCCGGTTGCCTTCGTGATGCACGACGACTGTTTCTGACGACAATACCGCTCGTCGAAAAGCAGCGTGTGATCGCAGTGTGAGCAGCTGCGCGACGAGAGACGGCGACGATGAGAGATGATGACCGTCGAGCAGCAGCTACTAATTGAATCGCACTGAGATTTTTCGCAGCGGGGAACTACAAGAGCGCGGTTGCCACCGATGATCACATAGCTAATGCCCAGTGGATGGTGATCAGAGCCGTGACGGCCGTCGCCAGTGTCGCTGTCAACCGGCTGGGAAGAGACGGCTAAGTCGACAAAACCCCGGACCGAGGCAGCTGATGCATGTGCGAAAGAAGGCTTTCGTCGCCACCACGACAAGCACACCGACGTCGTGGGGTGCGTTGACGGAACCTAGAATCTAACTGAACCCTCGTTACCCTCATCATCGGTCTGAAGGAGACCGTCACCGTTCTGAAGGCCTCCTACACTTTGCCGCAAACACCACTTTGCCATTAACAACATGGTGGTAAGTTGACGTTAAAACTTCAGGGTTTCTACCGCTTCGAAGTTAGTGCGCGCTTAGTGCCTATGTCTGCAGTTGACCGTTTGTTGCAGTTTGTAGCTACTGTCATTCACGCAATAAAATCTGGGTGGGCTGCTGATGGCATTTTATTATATCAATTAGATATTCTATCTTTCTACGCCAAGCTTCTGGAGTTGCATGTCAGTCATCGGACAGTCATAAGAAACACTGTTCGATTCCCTGTCGTTAACCATGAATAGGTGTGTCCTAACATAAATTGTTAGTTGTTTAGACAGCAGGAGTTTAGTCTGCCGGAGTGTGGCAACATTGTTACCCACTGTAGACGAGAAATTTAGCCAGTGCAATTTTGTGGATGGTTGTCACCTCCGTGACCAAGAAAAACAATAAAGATACCATTGTCCTACATTCAACACATGTATGTTTAATGTAAAGGTTATGATACCACTTAAATAGATTGTCGTTTCAAAAGTAACAGTAACTCATTGAAATTAAAGAGTAGTGTTAACTGGATTTTTGAAATTTGCTTGTGATGCAGAGCAAATACGCACTGTTGACTTATCACCATCAAGCATAAACAACGAGCGGAAGGAGAGTAGATGTGTGAAGGAAAAGCGAGCATATGCTAAGGAAAGAACTGCTACGTAACGTGAGGAATGTCAGAAACTATCTTGCCATTGTGGTACGAGTTCAGTTGCTATGCACATGCTTTGGCAGCCTGTGAATGTAGGATGCTCCCCTTATGGTATCAACCAGTGGCGAAGCCAGGGGGGGGGGGCTTATGGTGCTTCGCCCCCCCCCTCCCCAAATTCGGCGTGCCCTAGAATATACACACAAATTTCGACAGCATCCACCCCCCCCCCCTCGCCGCCGCACCCCAAGTCATGAACATCCCTGTCACCTCAACTTCCCTCCCCCTCACCCCCTCAAAAGTTCCTGGCTACGCCACTACAATCAACAGCACTCAATAGACAGTCAACATTATCAGAATAAGCGAAATTTCCTTTATTTTATGCACCATATAGGCAGTATTTGTCTTTATATGCATGCAGGCAAAGCACACACTTCGGAAAACACTTGCGTGAAGGCTGCGTTCACAATGCAGTCCCCGTCAAACTTTCAAGGCGTTAACAAATTCCACAAATTAAATTTTGAACGAAACGCGTTAGTTTTGCAAAACGCTGGCAAACTTTCATTGCGTTTTACATCATTCACCTTTGTCGTCCGATGAATCAGCAGTCAGCGCTACACAAACCTCAATGAGCTTGTCGTTTGTTTTCTTGCCGTTGGGGCAATCACTGGCGGTCGTGGCGGCGGCACAATTCTTTCTCAGAGCATTGGCTGCTGCCTCTGTGCTCGCAGAAGCGTTGGTCACTTTATGACAAGGTGAGGTTTTGAATCTTGACGCATGACAACACTGAATGAAGGTCTATTACCGTCTTCATAATCTCAGCAAGGCTGCCGTTACGAGAGCAACAGCAACACCACCACTTTCAAGCTTCATAACACCGGCAAAAATAGAAGCCAAGTCTCGCATCTCGCCAAGTGTTATACCAGAGACGTTGAACGCCAGCTCACCGTGCTCTTCGATCCGGTCCTGCCACCGAATGGGCTCATCCAACAGCACGAAAGCATTCGTGTGAGCGTTGATCAAGTTACCGATCGCATGTCAAACCCCAGCCGCGGTCGATCCGACGAGCATCGCGGCCATGTTCTTTCGAGTTTATCACGCCAAGGGTACGGTTGTCGAGTTAAAACAATGCAAATACTCTCGTGCATTCTTGTTCTTACGTCATTTTGTCGTCACAACCCGAACTCGAAGAGCGACTGTTAGCGGCAAACAGAGGCTTTCTAGTTTCACGAACGTTCCCATGGCAAAGAGCGTTGAATCGTCACGCGCAATGAAGCCAATGGGATAGCGAGGTACCTATGTAGGGAAATGTAAAAACGTAAAAACCGTGTTCTTTTTTTTTTTTTTGCACGAGCTTTTCTGCAAATAAAAAAGTAAGTAAAAAAGACTACCCGAGATTACGCGGTCGCGTCCATTTCTTCAGCGCCGAAAGCAAAGAGCATGGCTTATGGGGACTACCGTCGTAATCACTGCAATGAGCAAAGGGAGCAAAGCATTATTAAAACCGCCCGAAGAAACTTTCCTGCATCATTCATGGCATGTTCACAACCGGTGCACTCTGCGTCAATCCCATGACTTGTCATATATTACCACAGAGTCGTCGTCAGCTCTGTGTCCATTTCGAGTCTCCTTCACAGGCAAACAGGAAATTTCATTTGCAGCTTATGTTCACGGAGGCTTCACGAAGGATGATCGGTGTCGCAGCGTACCTTCACATAATGTTTTCTTCTCGTAATACGATCCGTATCGTGCAGAAACAGGGAAAGCAACGACGCATACGAGACACAAACACCACAAGGTCGTTACCGCGGTTTTCGCCATGTTTGTTTTGAAAGACCGTAGCAAAAGACTTCGAGAAAACAAGTTGAGATATCTTTGCTAAATTTACTTTACGTCATAATTATTGAAATAATCTTTCGTATTTTATAAAAAGATAATATTATTTTTTTCTTTTTCCTTCCATTTTCCGGAAGGTATCCTTTTCTCCGTTATTCGCTCGTTCTAACTCCTGGAGGAAAGAAAGAAGATAACAAAAAGAACAGGAGGAAATGCGGGGATTTCTGCGCCCCAACTGCGTGGACACGTCATCACGACGTAGGGGGATCGTCAGATTCTAGCTGACCGCGTGCGTGAACCCGAACGTTGGGGCGGAGCCTCAAACAAGAATCATTCTAGTTTGAGGCTCCGCCCCTTCTTTCTCGATACGTCACAACTCGAAAGTACCCGTTTGCGACCAGAATAGCACCCCTGGAGAGCGAGATCAGCATACAGTAAAATGAGACTAAGGAGTGTTATACCAGAACTTGTGGGTGCAGTAAAATCGGCTTGTGATCGATGGAGGGGTAGTTACCCAGACAAGCCTAAGCACTCTTGATGACGTTGGTATGATCCAGCTGACTGCAGAGGCCGTAGGTGAGAGAGAGCTTCCTATATGGAATATTTACCAATGCATGTCGCTGCTTGCCTCATATTTGATACTGTACTGAAAGCAAACTTACATAAATCACAAAATCTAAATTGGTATTCTTCAATGAGGGTGATCTTGTAGCTTTATCCATAGCTTGCAATAGTGACTTCTTTCTAATATTTTCTATAAGACAGTTGTGTTCAGGGCTTCTGTGATGTCAGTTCAAGGTGTCGTTTGACTCACTCCCAAGAAGACTCGACAAAGATAATGTTGTGCCTCAATAAACAATTTTCGGAGATTATCTGGTTAATAAGCAGTGTGACATGAGCAGGACCTTTTTCCTGGGGTCTGCTTTCTTCATTTTATTCTAGGAGCCGCCATAGGCAATTTTTGTCGAAAGCTTTTGAGAAGTTGAGCTGTATTTACTCACAGGGTGCATGTTTTTTCATGTGGATGTTTTTAGTTTGCACAACTGGACATAAATGACATCTCACAGCTAACACCAAGTATAATTTGTATATACGTTTCCGTTGGCTCTTTGGGTATTCATCATTTTATGAAAATTTGGTTAGCAAACAAAGTATATTTATTTATATTTGAGAACATGATCATTGATTATTATCAAACAGTTCCATAACAATTTTTTCTCCGTCAGGCTTCTCTTTGGCATACAGTCGTAGTGTCTCTGCTCCTTGGTGTCAGATGACGCTCCAGCCCCTGGCAAGTCAGAGTTCAGTTTGGCCGAGTGGGGACTGTGATTGACTCCATGATCTCGCTTTGGCCCCACCCACCGTCTTGCGATCATACGTTATGTGCCACCGCTTACATCACATGTGCTGAAGCTACAGAGCTGACTAAGATACATGAGTTCGAAAAGAGTAGTTTTCCTCAAATCAATTCAACTTGTAATCCGCAAATTTCGGCTGGCAGTTGACTGTGCCTTTTGCTGTGACTTCAGCTTGATGGTTGGTAAAAAAAACATCTGTTCGCTATCCATTCCTTAATGGTAATTTCTTTTTTTTTTTTTTACATGGTGCAACCAATGTCATTTGTGTCAATCTAGTGCGGCAAAGTGAAGTCAAGTGTTGATTAATGTCCAATTTTCGAAAAGGACCAACCATTTTATTTCGTAAAGCCACTCAGCGGCACTTTCCTTTAAAGGTGGGAAATGTGTGTGAAATGTCCTTTCTGGAGTGGGCACAGGTAAGTTTTGTCGGCAAATTGTTATTGTCTTTGGATGACGGCCGACACCAAATCGAATGTCATTGCATTGTCGCTCACCTGCTTTGTCGTGCTCAGTGCAGAAGCATGTGACGTGGTTACATCCCGCTCCTGTCTGTTTTCGGTGTTCGGGCCCATGATCAGGTTGTGGTCACTGGTTTCCTTTTAGTAAAAACCATAATTATTACATTTATATTAGCTTAGAGTTGTCGAATCGAATAATTCCATCTCAAGTGATTCACGTCCGACTCGTTTCGGGCATTGAGGTTGTTCAGCGTGGCCTGGTGCTTCCGCGATGTCCAGATGCAGAAAATAACTACTCGGCTTGTGGGCAACCATTCTGTGCAAACTGGTGAAGCTGGTAGCGATTCTTAAAATGACTGGCGGCCCCGTCACTTACGTACGTCACGTGCGAGTATAACGCTACGTTGTCTTCAACCCGCTCTTTCACTTTTTCTAGAGCCAAGCACGTAAGAGCGACGTCGTCACACAGGTCCTCACTGATGATAGCAAGGCTGTTTGTAGATTTTCTTGTCGTCACTACACATGTGAATATCGTAACTGTTTTTCTTCAGTGGTGGGCTTCAACTTTGTCAGGAAGCACGATGGTCCAGTTTTCAGCAAAGTCAAAATGAAAGACAATGCTCCCGCGTTGCATGCAGCCACTTTTCATCGTAGGTCGCTTTATCTTGCGTTTGTCGGGTATGGTTGTGAAATATCCATATTTTAACCGTTACTTGAACGACCTTTAAAACAGTCTAAAATCCAATGTCGTTGTTGTTTTGCTGTTTTTTACAAGGTCGCCCGATTTTTATGTTGTAAGCACAATCTCTTCATCCTCTGGGATATGAAGTTCCTCGAGTGTAAGATACTGGCCCTTTGGGCCATTATCTTACACTCGAGGAAGATGGCCCTTGGGTAGTGATCCCAGTCTCCTTAACGACACAGACTTGTTAGTGGGCCGCACAGAAATGCTGAGTTCATTTCACCAGTGTTGAATGTTGAGCCTGTGGCGTTCTCTACAAAGGCAATACAAAGGTAATAATTGGCACAGCGCACATAAACGCACACTTCCTGGCGTGGAATACATTTGACGCATCTAGGGCGCAAGGAATGAAGTTTCGTTAGCCCAACGCCGGAATCAGGATGCTTGTCTTTGAATACACGAAAGGCGTCTCGGTTGAGCGTGTCAGGATGCGCTCTGACACGGGAGTTTTCTCCCCGTCAAAAACATAACAGAGATCACGTCCTTCTGGTTGGGACCCTGGCGCGAACATTGTAGCCCGTCTTTCGTGAAGTACTCTAGGGGTAGGGCAGCAGACAGGTTCTCAGGGCTCACCTTGCACCTCGTGTAAGGGTCCGGCTCACACCACGCGCCATGCTTTTCCTTACCTAAAGCGTTAACACAGTCGCCATGTTTGTTGTGACCGTAGGGGTCCGAGTGCGACCACATGGTCGCCAGGCAGAAAGAACACAACCACCCCGGTTGACAGCTCGCCAAAAAGTGTCTTTAATCGGAAATCAACGACCGGAAGAAACTCCGTTTCCGGTAGTACCGCAGTACAACACATGGCGCCATCTATTGCCAGGTGTCCTCACTACATCTCCCCTTCCAGCTCGAGGGAACTCTGCCTCGTGCTTTCACAAGTTCAGTCTTTGAGGAGGCTTGACTTGCCGCCCCGAACGTGTGACGCGTATACCCGGTGGGAGACTCTGCCGTGTAGAACTGGGCACCACCGCTGAGTCGCCTGTTGGTCTTTCGGCAACAGGAACTGGCCCGTCTGAAGTTGCAGGCTGGGTGCAAACAAAGTCGCTTGGCTGGCTGGGAGTACTGGGTGTAAACGGCACCAAGTGGCGACGGTTGCGCTGGACAACACCCCTTGGCGTCTCGACCACGTAGGAGCGCGGCCGCTTGGCCGGGCTCAACACCCTAGCAGCACATGGTATATCTTGTACCCACACGTCTTCCCCTGCTTCCAGAGGGCGCAGTGACTGGGCGGCGTGACGCCTGTCGAAGTCCTTGCGTTGACGTCTCTTCACCCTCTGGTCCTTGCTCTTGACGAGCTTTGGTGACGGCCACTTCGGCATCAGCGATGCGTGTAACCCTGGCAGCCTGGTCCGGAGACGACGACCCATGAGCAGCTCCGAAGGGCTGTAGCCGGTCACTCCGGGTGTGTCCCGGTACACTAGTAACGCCATGTGCGGATCCTCTGCCTTCACGAAGAGCTCCTTCAGTGTTCGAACCATACGCTCTGCCTCGCCATTCGCTTGCGGGTACTTCGGGCTGCTTGTCCGGTGGGCAAACCCATACAAGGCTGCGAAAGAGGCAAATTCCGTTGACGAAAACTGCGGACCGTTATCCGAGACCACAGTCTCCGGAATCCCAAAGCGGGCAAAGGAACTCTTCATAGCCGCGATGACGGAGCTTGACGTTGTGGTCGCAAGACTGACCACCTCGGGGAAACGGGAATAGTAGTCAACCATGACCACATAGTTGCGTCCTTGCAGCTCGAAGAGGTCAACCCCGATACGTTGCCAAGGGCGATCGGGTGTAGGAGTCCCGAGAAGCGGCTCGCAGCGCTGAATTCTTGTTTGGGCACAACGCTCACACGTTCCCACCAGTTGCTCCAGCTCGCTGTTCAAGGTTGGCCACCACACTGAGTCGCGAGCCCTTGCCTTGCATCTTCCCACGCCTTGGTGGCCCTCGTGGAGTAATGTTAGCATCTCCTTCTGAAGGGTCTGAGGAACCACGATGCGACAGTCCTTCAGCAACAGGCCCTCGAAGGCTGTGATGTTGCCTCGCTCCTTCCAGAAAGCCCTAAGATGAACTGGAACGTTGGACACCTTCTTGGGCCACCCATCCTTGCAGAATCGGAGTAGGCCGGCACAGACTCCATCCTCTGCTTGGTGCTGGCGAAGGCGATCGAGGCGAGTGGATGCAAGACTCTCGATGTCCTTGAGCAGTGACCCAACGAAGAGCTCGACGGTGTCGACTTTGTTGTCGGCAGGCTGTACAGGAGCTCGGGAAAGGGTGTCTGCTGTCGCCAGGAGCTTCCCCGGTACATAGAGAACGTTGTACTGGTAGGCCATAAGCCGCATCCTCAGGCGCTGAATGCGAGGAGGCATAGTGTCCAGTTCCGCAGATCCCAACAGAGCGACGAGGGGTCGATGATCTGTTTCGACATCAAACCTGATGCCACGGACGAACTGGTCGAACCTTTCAACGGCCCATGTGACGGCCAGAGCCTCTTTCTCCGTCTGGCTATACCGGGTTTCAGTCGGTGTAAGAGATCGCGAAGCGTAGGCAACGGCACGACGCTCTCCCGATGGTTGGTCCTGTAGCAGAACGGCTCCCAGTCCATACGAACTTGCATCAGCCGACACTGTTGTATGGTACGAAGGGTCGTACTTGGCCATGCAGACTTTGGAGCTCAACATGCCCTTAAGACGATCAAAGGCAGACTGCTGACTGGGCCCCCAACACCAGGCACTGTTCTTTTGAAGAAGAGCTCGAATCGGCGTAGTCACGTCGGACAGGTGAGGAAGAAAACGGCCTACGTGATTAGCCATGCCGAGAAGTCTCCTGACACCGCTGACGTCCACTGGGGCCTCCAAGTTGACCAGAGCCTGGACCTTGTCTGGATCGGGGCTGATACCGTCTGCACTGACAGTGACTCCCAAGAACCTGACAGCGGACGCTGAAAAGACGCACTTGGCCCTGTTCAGTTTCACTCCGGCACTGCTCAGGCGACCCAACACTGTTGCAAGACGCTGGTCATGTTCCTCTTGGGTGCGTCCGAAGACCAGAATGTCGTCGATCATGTGGACGACTCCGTCGAGACCCTCCAGGATCCTCCCCATTTGACGTTGGAAATACTCCGGAGCGGAGCAAATTCCAAAAGGAAGGCGACAGAAGCAGTATCTGCCGAACGGCGTGATGAAGGTCGTGAGGAGCTGGCTTTCGGCAGATAGCTTGATCTGGTGAAAACTGGCTGTAGCGTCGAGCTTGGAAAAGATCCGTGCAGGACCCAGACGTCCCAGGATGTGCTCCACCGATGGGAGGACGTGACGCTCCCGCTGGACCACCTGGTTAAGGCGTGTGAGATCGACACAGATCCGGTATCCTCCAGAGGACTTGGGGACGACAACGATACCAGAGCACCAGTCTGTCGGATCGTCGACTTTGCGGATCACACCGTCAGCTTCTAGCTTATCCAGTTCTTCGCGGACAATGTTATGAAGGGGAATCGGAATGCGGCGAGGAACGCTGAGGGAGAACGGCTGTGCTCCTGGCTGGAGTCGAATCACATACTCGTCCTTCAGCTCACCCAATCCTTCGAAGATGTTGCTGTGAAGAGGGCTTTGCTGGTTGAGGCTGGAGAGGGCGTCAACAAACTTCACCACACCCAGCTTCTGGATGGCAGGAAACCCCAAAAGAGGCGGGTCTTGCGACGGCAGGACGTAAACCCGCTCCACGACCGACTTGCCTCTCCAAGTCAATGTGGCTTGAAAGGTACCGAGAACTGTCAATGGGTGATTGCCCGGTCCAGTGAGTTGCCCTTCAGGCTCTTGGAGACTGCGAGGTGCTCCGGGAAACGTACTTGGCACCACCGTGACTTCGGCTCCGGAGTCCACTTTGAAGTCGACGTCGTACCCGTTGACGGCTACCTTGACAAACTTCGCTCGGCCCACAGTCGAAACGGCATGTAGATGAACAGTGCTCAAACTTCGTTTCCGCTTCTCGCAGACATCTTCGAAGTGACCCAGGCGTCGACAGTAGTGACACTTGGCTTGTCTAGCTGGGCACTCGTTACGGGGGTGCGCTCGACGGCCGCAGAATCTGCAGTCCTTGCTGCCTTCTCTCGGCGACGACGCCGAGTCTCGCTTTGGAGAAGTCTTGGAGGCCGGTTTCCGTCCTTTCTTCACACGTGCTTCATCCAGCTTGAGCTGCTCAGGTGCGACGGCAGCTGTCTCGTCGCGAAAAACGGTCGCCCGCGCCTTGACGGCGTCTTCGTGGATGCGTGCTTGTAGCCGGGCCTCGGCCATGGTGAGGGTCGGACAGCGGCAGAGCTTGTCAGAGAGTCTCGAGTCGAGAAGTCCTACGACGAAGCGGTCTCTAACGAGCCTGTCCTCGACCTCCGTGGACGGATAGTTGCACTTGCGGACGAGTGCTCGAAGGGCCGTGTAAAAACTGTCGACGGTTTCCCCTCGTTCCTGGACACGCCGGTGAAAAAGCACGCTCTCGTACACTTCGTTCGGTGGATGCACGAAGTGCGCCTTGAACTTGTCTGTTACCGCAGCGAAGGAACGCCATTCCTCTGCGGTGAGGCCTAACGTCTCAAGAACACGCCGCGCCTCTTCGGATCCCATAGTGTACAGTAACGTCCGCACCTGAACTTCGTCCGACGCTTGGTAGAGGCCTGACGCAAAGCTGAAGTCTTCGAATTGTAGAAACCATTGCGGCCACTTGTCGGGGTTTGCGAAGTCAAATTTGGGCGGTGGAACCAGGCTCGGGAGTGAGACAACGGGGGCGGTGGCGGCGGCAGCTTCCGTTGTTTTCCCTTGCGACATGACGAGGAACGCAGCGACGGTGACGAGAAGACGGAAAGCGTAGCAGCGTGCGACGCGAAGACGACGAGAAGCAGGGCTGGCAGGGCTAGCTGTGAGCATAGCAGCAGCGAGGAGGACGTCAGACTGGGAGGCCGGCCACTTCTGACACCATGTTGTGACCGTAGGGGTCCGAGTGCGACCACATGGTCGCCAGGCAGAAAGAACACAACCACCCCGGTTGACAGCTCGCCAAAAAGTGTCTTTAATCGAAAATCAACGACCGGAAGAAACTCCGTTTCCGG
>JAZHYW010026072.1:0-40098 GCA_037355805.1 Ixodes ricinus | reverse complement strand
GCTCGGTGTTTTTCGCGCTTTCGCTCGCTTTCGGTGCGTGAAGTGTTGACGCGCCGATCATCAATCAAAGCGCGCCTCGAACTTTCGGGCGAGAATAGAGTTATCGTGTCTTTCAACTACCTCATTCGTGCGGTTACGCGAAGTGGTTGCCAGCAGCGTTGGGTTACCGAGAAACACCGGGTCGTTCCGATCCCTACTGACGACGGTGAGTTTGAATGTTTTCACCCCAATTTAAACTTTTTCTAAGCTGATGCTTCCGGCCACCATTTGCACCATCGTGAGGGTTGCTGCACCTTTTAGGGAATCCTCGTCAAGTGAACTGTGGTTTATATGTAAATATTGATCTTTTCTGTTTCGCTAATATTTGACACAGTTCAGCCATTAAAATATCTGCCTGTTTTTAATAATGTATCTCGTGTCGATGCTTTGACAGCCCTGGCCGTAGTTCTGACCGTGTTTATTTCTTTTTTTCAGAAATAAATAAAAAGTTTGGATAGAAAAATAATTTAATTTCGAAGGGGCGCTTTTAAACTTGCAGATTTACGCATAGAAAGGCAGATTACAAACAGCGAAAGCTTGATTGTGTGATGTGCTATCCGCCCCTCCATGTGTAGTTCTTTCGCAAGGATTTTTACACCTATTTACCAAGGCACTCCCTCCAGAACAAAAACACCTTAGGTCCAGGATTTTTAGCTGCATATAAACATTTGCTTTGTGTGTTCCTTCCAACAAGCACTCAGGGATCAAAGGAGACCCCAATAAACAAAAGGTTGTGTCCGTGGTCACTTTTTTCGTGAAATGCAATAGATTGCTGGCCAACCTATCAAGCTGAATAATATTTAACCATCAGTGTGCTAGGTTCTCCCATTGTGATCTTTGCGGTGTAGTCTACGGTCAACTTTAATATAAAACGAGAATGGCTTGGGCAAAAAAGGATGATAAAAACCAAAAGGATAGTCTTAAGCTTAGGAGCAGCCCCATGAAATGTTTCGTAGCCCTGTTTCTCTTCTGCAAGCCTGAGGTGTCGCGACGAGACAAACTAATGATTTCTATTATTGCCCCATGCAGATCCCGAGAGGATAGAAAACACACAAACAGCAAATATGAAAAATAACAATGAAGTGGCTCGTCCATTCCAGCTGGGCATCATAGGATCTCGGCGGCCACACCAAAAAAAACTTGTTTTCAACTCGTGGTTCCAACATGACGGCGCAAACGTGCAGATATCGGAAGCTCATCAAGAGGCTACGAGAAATGCAGCAAGGTCTACACAGTATTCGGCAATATGTTTCGAAAGAAGAGTTTGACTCAGGTTCCTAAGTAAACGAAAAAATAAGTTCGCTCGAATAACAGTGTATTGTAGTTAAACGTTTATTTCCATGGACCAATCAGAATGACACGAGCTTTCAACTGGGCATGAAATCTTTCGGCTGTTGCTGAAGACGAGACCCTCTAGAGAAAATGTTGTTCACTGCGGCAGCTGGTTTCTCCTCCTGCATGATTTTCATGGAGTAAGACCTTAGACTAACCGAAGCTTCTGAGCATCCACTTTGTTCAAATATTTTGTTAGCCTGATGATGGACAACAACCTTAAGGCAGTTTTTTTTGTATCACTGGTTGCATTGAACCACTGATACAGGATCTTTGGCAGCTAAATTTAAACTACTCGGAATATTTCACTCTTCGAGATGTCAAGTTTTGCTGGAGTATATCTGACCCACTAAAATTTGCTTTGTCTTTTTACGAAGGTTGACGTTGTATCATAATCTACAATCAGGTTGGCATTTGAGATTTGTCTACAAATAACCATTTAAATATCTTCTTATGCCAGTCTCCGACAGGCTGCATGTTCACTTCACACTGGGTTTGCTTCCATGTAACGCAAAGCAGAAACTATAATTATTGTGTTTTCAAGCCACAGAACAAACATTTATATTTGCTATTAGAGTATTTTCTTCTTATTATGAACGTCTTTATTCCCAAAACAATTCTCCATAATGTTGGTCATTCATAACCATGAATCAATGCCAAGATCGCCAATATTAATCAATGAAGGTGATCTGTTGTTCATTGTCATTTGCTGCTGTATAGGGAAAGACGGGCAAATGATTCAGACTGGAAACCTCTGAAAAATTCAACCCTTTTTAGTGCCCCAGGTATTATCTGACAGGGGTGAAGCTCTGGGTCAATTCTGTCCCGAAGAGCTCACCAATTTTTTTTTTTTTGTCTCATTATTATTTTTCTCTTTTTTCCGCGTTTTTGGTACGTCTTCAGAAAGACCACAATAAAAAGATAAAACATGTATTTACCCATTTCGTTCTTAAACTCGCTGTCCATAGTGCGTACTCCTGATTTTTTATTTAACGTAGTGAGTTAGAATTGCATGGGGAGATATTTCTCCCCGAAAATATGGCCTATATAACGGTGTGACCAAAACGATCGACCATGTTAGTGAGGCATGACAGTATTGTGTTTTAAAACGCGAAGGCAGCTATTCTCGCGCCATAGTTGCATCTCAGTCAAAGAAACTTTAAACGGTCAATTGGCGCACTATAGCAGTAATAGTTGGTGCCCGCCGATAGCCTTTAAAGTGAAAATCACCATGTCGTGATCGTGCTAACAGTGTCACACATTGTTGCTTCACTGTAGCACCTCTTGCTAACGTAGGCACTGCGCGCATTATTAATCAACTTTTTTCTCGCGTTCGTCAACGCTTTATTTTGGTTATTTACTTCGAATCTTTTATACGGGGAAGGCGTGTGCGTATGGCGCGTGGAACATTAATCCCTACACTCTACTTGATGCCTGGGTAATTTTGCTATAAACTTAATGGCGAAGCTTTCAAAATGAAAAAAACTTTCTGGTAATCTTCTTGTCGAGGTCGAGACACAAGTTCAGAGCAGAACGCTTCTAAAACTCCTGTCTGTGCTTACACCAGATAAACGTCAGCCCATATCGGATGCTGATTATTGTTCGAGGTGTTATCTTTGAAGCTGATCTGATAGATTGCACTGAGCTTGAGATATTGGCAGGACTGAGGTTAAAATCTTGACAGCCAAAGCTTCAGCGTTGATGATGTTGGATCCCATTCATAATCAGGGGCTGTGTTTAGCCACCGGTGCTTTCCGCACCCCTCCAATCGCCAGCCTCTATGCGGAGGCTAATGAATATTCTCTAGAAAAAAGACGTTTCGCTTTGGGGTTTATGAATTTGCTTCGGGTAAGATCAGTTCCTCTCCATTCAACTCTTGCATCTGTAGAAAAAAAAATTAAGTTTAGAGGACCTTCAAAAATAGACCAAATATTGTCCCTCCCTTTGCTTTGAGACATAATAAGTCAGCAGAGTACTTTGACCTTGGTCACGAATCCCCTGTGACAAAATACATAAGCCCTGCAGCTCCTTGGGATTATTCACTCACTCATTGTAACTTCACTTTGGCAAAACACAGAAAGAAGATACCCCGAATGATGTGCTGAGGCAATAGTTTTCTGAAATACAAAGACAGTCCCAGTAACACTTCAACATGTACACAGAGCACACTAAAACTGATAATTTAGTCGGTTCTGTAATGGATGGACCATCTCTTTGCCATGTAAAAAAACTTAACCCTTCTGCCACAATTTTAACAGCAGACTGGCATGTTTTACCACTTGCTGTTGTATATGCACTTAAGAAAATGCTTGGTGGCTCTGTAGTGTACACGGACTGTTTAAATGAATTTAAATACATTGTTACACTTAATTTAGCCGCAAACACTTTGGTTGCTCAGCTGCAAGGTAAGGTAATTCTAGGCATCAAAATTGGGTATGAAATTATTTTCTGCTAGGTACCAAGTCACGTTGGCATCCCGGGTAACGGAGGGGCAGATCAGGCTGCTCGCTCTGCAGTCACACACTTTGTGGACACAAGAGAAATCCCCCAAAAGATTATTGCAAGACGGTTAAACTTTTTACAATGATAAATCCCAACATGAAGAGGATCGCGAAGTAACTAACAAGTTACATGCGGGGAAACACAAACTGAAGGAATGGGAGAGTATCCGGCATCGCGATCGTTTCTATGTGGTGGTTCTCTGCCGTATCAGGATTGGCCAAAATCGACTAATGCACGGACATCTTCTGTGTGGCGAAGCTGCCCCGGAGTGCGAGCGCAGCCATAGCTAACAATCATACATCATATTTCACTTTAATGTAATTCGTATGACCAAAAACGCCGTAATAATTTTTCGCAGCTTTACATGTAGCATACCCCATTTCATCTCATGGTTTTACTTGGCGACGACCCTCATATTCCATACTTATTTTTTTTTACTTCTTCGAAGAAATCGGCTTTCTGCACCGACTGTCTTTCTTTTGTAGGCCTCTGATGTTCATGCATTTTACACTTACACACCTCATGTTCACACTTTTATCCTATCATCTGCTACCAAAGCTCTTTCTTCTCTGGGAGTTGAGTCAACAATGACCCAACTCCCAGAAACTAGACATGATTTCGCTCCTGTAATCAACGCGAGTCAACAGAGAGATGCAAGTTTTATTCACTTATCGAAGGCTTTCGATCGTGTGTCTCACCAGAAGTTGCTAGCAAAGCTGCAAGCGATTGGCATTGGTGGCACCCTTCTTTCGTGAACAGCCAGTTCCCTATCGAAGCGCAAGCAGTTTGTTGCCTTGCATGTCGAAAGTTCTGGCATTTTAGACGTGTACTCAGGGGTGCCACCGAGATCGGTTATGGGTCCTTTACTTCTCGTGGTTTATATTAATTATGTGGCACTGTACTTGGATCCATCTGGGGAAGTGAGGCTCTTTACAGACGACTGCGTTGTTTATACCACGGTGATCGGGACAAAAAGTTAGGACATTCTTAACTCATCTTTGTAGAATATACATCGTTGGTGTTAGAAATGGTAGATGCAAATAAGCTGCGTAAAGACATTTGCCATCACTGTCAGCAACAAGAGAACGACTCTAGATTTTACCTACACAATGAACAATGTCGTCAGTGGGAGCTCCGACGACCTTAAGCACTTAGGGGCCCCCATTGCACATAACCTCAGGTGCGACACCCACATAATAAATGTTTGTGGTAATGCCTTTCGCAAACAAGGATTTCTGAGAAGAAAATTGAGGAACTCGACTTCGGAGGCCAGGTTACTGCATATAAGTCATTTGTCAGACCGGTACTCTAATATGCCAGCATTGTGTGGAGCCCCCACCAAGCGTACCTCACTGCCAGGAGGGAGAGAGCTCAGATGTTTGCGGCTGGGTTCATATTTTCTAATTACTCCCGTAGATGTAGCGTTACCTCTATGCTGACTGATGCAACACTAAAATCTCTTGACGCCAGAATATCAGTGCCCACGTTTCCGTTTGTTAACTCTATTTTATCATGGTAAAATAATATAACTCGTGAGGACTGTCTAAAAATTTTCTTTCATTGTCTAGGATAACAAATTACGTCAAGGCAGTTAAACCTTATCAAAGTAATAATAATGTATTTAAGTACGTTTTACTACCGCGTGAAATAGAGAAGTGGAACCAGCTACAGGAGTCGGTGGTTAACACTGAACCTCTGAGGTCGTTTTTGGAGAGCCTCACTTCACCACATTAAATGTGTACTGTTACCACCACGTGCGCCTGGCGAGCTCGGTTGATCCCCTGCACTTGTTGTATACATTTGATCGGTCATTGTGATGCAACTTTTAACCTGATGAAAAATATATGTACAATTGTTGTTTTGTATGTCATATGTATGTATTTTCATACCTGTTTGTATCTTGAATGATTCACAGCATTACTAAATAAATAGATAAAGAAAAAAAATTCCGGCAACAACTTATGCACCTGCCGAATTATAGCCTTAGACACTTTTGCGCCAGAAAAATCCAATCTAATCCAAAAAATATACTGCGAACTCCCCCCCCCCCCCCCGCCACCCCCCAAATATACCGGAGTTCAGAACAGAGCTTCAGAAGTGACATTCCTTATTCTCCAAGAGATAACGGCACTGGAGCCAGAGTTGTGTCAGGGTTCGGGGCCGAATCTCTTGAATGCTGCGCGGGAAGTATCTTGACTACTCATTCAATAATATGTCTTGTTGTTTGTGTTTTTTTTACTTTGGTTACCTTTTTCGGCACCGCTCAATAAAATTAGAGAACCTACAATCAAGAACAAAAAAACTGGCTCCAATTCACGCTGTGAAGGTGGTTGGACAGCGAAGCTGTAAACGAAATCCACAACGATTACTCATTGCGACGTCACTTGAAGATCCACACACGTGGCTCTACAAAGAGTGAAACCAGAGACAAGTGAAATGTACTTAACCACACCCTTTATTACTTCACAACGACATTCAGGGCTACTTTATGATCAGTGTGATTCATACTGAGATTTTCAGTTCTCACTGTAGATATATTCTTTGCTAAGGTTAAATAAATCAATGCATGATCTATGAATGGTGGTTGGTTGAGTTGCATTGGTGAAGCACATGTTATATATGAAAGCGTGGTGACGCTACTAAGTGATTTCTATGCTGTTGGGTAATTTTCCAATCGGAGTAGCTTACGCAACCGTAATCTTTACCGAGAAACACACGCGGGGAGAAGGAACGTGTTTCGCATTCTTCGCAGGCGCCGTTATTATCCATTATTAGGTTTGCACTTCACACGAAGGCTTCAAATGACGTTAACTCCTTTAGAAGCAGCTGCAAACCTAATTTTTACCGGAACAAGTAGGAGGGTGTTCCTATTGTTCACAAGCGCCTTATCATCCATCATGAAGTTTTGATGCTTGTTTTGTGGTTTTCTTGATTGAAACGGATACTTAGCTGTATGCTGTATGCCTGATTTCAAAGGAGATATGCTGTTTTGCCTTTTATTGTTCACCGGGAGTTTTTTGCTTACAACGCCAACGACACGAACATTTTTTGTCTGGTAGCGGTATACAGCTTCGCTGTAAAAAGGTCGATTTGTAACAGTACTCAGTTTAATTTCCGAGTCAGTCGCACTAAATCAAGGCTGCTCCCCCGCTGAAGCCACTTCTCCTAACGCAGCGATGCGAAGCGGTAAAGCTAGACGCACACGCACCATTGAGGGGTGGTGAAGGTAAACGCGAGCGGCGATAGTGCCACAGTTTGAAGCATGTGGCTGGGATGAAAATTAAGTGCCCTTATCAGGAGTCTGGACAATGTTTCTGTCTTATCAGAACAACCGCCATGCAACCATTTTATTTTTATCCCGCAAATTTTAGCTTCATAACATCTTCTACGTGATCATCTGGAAGGTAAGACGATGACATGGCTAGCGAGGTAGTCGAGCGAATTTTAGCTGCGTTGAGAAGAGACACTGTAAGATACATATTTCTACCAATTTACTGCGTCTCTACTTTTTTTAGCTTTAAGGTCGAAAAATATTAAATTACTTCCTTACTTTGTTTAGGCTCATCCTGGCGCAGGTGTTGCTCAATTTTGAGCAAAAATGGCGTTTCGGCGCGATATGTAGCAGATTGTCGTGCATGGCACAATCTGGCGCAATGTGGTGCAAATAGTGCAGCACTTCCAACACTGCTATGTAGATTTGAAGGCTCATGCATTGCCTCCTTTGGGCTATGCATGTTTTACGTTGCATTAGCCCGCGAGTGATGCTTTTTTGTCACAATGGAGCGTGACACTATCTTAATTGAAAACATATTCTGTCTTAAAACAATACACATGAACTCCAACACTCCATGAAAAGCCCATGAAGCCAAAATCCCGATCCATCCAAACTGCAAAGTTCTGCGCGTTCGAAATTGCCTGATGCACGCAACCGTCTTCCAGCTACGACAGAAGAGAAAAGGAGCGGCGACTGTTGGGAAACACGGCATTTTTATCGTCCTTGAGCTACCACATAACCCACAACACTGACAGATTGCCTCCTGCTCTCATCGCCGGCCCCGTAAAACTTTTCTAATAAGTTACCTCCGGCTCCATCGCTTTCGTACAGCGCATGCCAAAAACAAGCAGATGTGGTTCGCAGCACCTAGACTTGTACGTCACGCATTACTTGTAACGCGCTGATTCTCTTTAGTTACTTTTTACGGTAACAAAGTAACGACTTATTTACTCTTTAAGAGGAGGAACGACTAACCTGCCTGTGTTTATTTTTGAGCGAGTAACGAGTGACGATATTTAGCTCCTTCTGTGGATAAACATATACAACACAAGTTACCCTGTTTTGTTTTCTCTAGCCTGCTTGCGTCTGTGACTTTCAAAAAAAAATGTAAGCTGCCTTTTTGATTTAAAGTCCTATTATGCGTGAAATGCATTATAGGCATTTGGTGAGGGAATTAGTTTGTCAGGTGACATATATCTTGCCGATAAATTTAGCGTGAAATCGGAAGGGTTGTATATGTTTTATGGCATCGCTCCTAGTTGCACAGGTATTTCCGGTCCTGCGTAGACGAAAGCACGGGCACGAGCGCGTGGCTTTGGAAAGTCAAATGTGTCCCGAACAAACATGTGTCCTTGTTGAGTGCCACCCCTGAACTACAAATTCTCTGGAGTACGTGTCGCAATGTTCTGTCGTGTTATTTCTAGCGCGAATCCCGGATCAGAACATATTCAATAAGGCAGGCGCCGTCGCTGACTCATTCGAGGATGTTTAACAGTTGGTTCTGAAAGTGCTCAGGAGCAGACGAGATCCCGAATGGGAGTCTGTTGAAGCAAGATCTTCCGAAAGGCGTGATGAATGAGGTGAATTTCTTGCTTTCATTCTTCACGGAAATCTGCCAAAATCTCGGAAAAGTGTTTTCTCTCGTGACAGCTTGTGCGCGCTTTGAATCGGGCTAGAGATGTAGTGAACGGATGTGGGTCTCTCCCACACCATCGGCATGTTGTTTGACTGTCTAGCGGAACGTTCAGCGTACGTTGCTGTCGCGGGAAATGTTTCCGTGAACCTTTTTTAATCCAGACCCTCGCGTCTGCTTGTACTGAGGGGTTGGAGTCGAATATCTTGCTTTGTCCGATGACGAAATCTTGTGGGGTTTAGAATTTCGATCCTGGCTTAATTCAGCCTGTTGCTTACATACGCTTTCTACTTGTCTGCCTGTTTCCAGTGCTGTCTGATGTGTTAGGCCGGCGTTAAACTGCAGCTTTGCTGAGCGTTTTGAGTCTCGAATGCCAATGACGAAGCGGTCTCTCATCAGTTGCTCTTGCAGGTTGCCATAGTCGCAATATTTTGACAGAGCATGAAGTGTCGTTGCGAACTCTTCGATTGACTCGCCGTTTTGTTGGCATCTTATGTTGCTACGCACCCGCTCGAAAATTGTGTTCCCCCTTCGGATGAGGTAGCTATCACACTTTTGCAGTGCGACGTCAAACTTAATGTAATCCGCCGCGGACAGCTCGAGAGTGTTGTGAACGTCCTCTGCGTGATCCCGCATAACATAAAGAAGGGCGTTAATCTGGTGCACATCAGGCGTCGCACAGAGTCCCTATGCAGCTCGGAAACGTTCAAAGCGTCTCTCCCACTTGGGCCACTCATTTGGAGACGTAAAGCAGGATTCCGGCGGCTGAACCGTAAATGATGCCATTGAAGCTGAAGGTTGTGGGCTGGCTTCAGTCAATGCTTAACTTTCTCTGCGGTAGGCGGGGTTCTTCTATTCTGGTCGCCATGTTTTATGTCATCACTCCTATTTACACAAGTATAGCTGATCCTGGCACCGTTCCAGTCCAGCTAGCATCAGATAGATGGCCCTGACCCATGGAAGCCCGAGCACTTCCTCTTCTTCCTCTACTCGCTCAATCTGGCCACCAAGCATGGTCAGCTTACAGCACACAGTATAGGTCACGCGATGTCGATATTTCCCGCCAAATTTAGCGGGAAAATTCACATCTTGTTACCTAGACACCAATCCAGTTTCCCCTAAATTACTAAATCACAGGATGTTAATTTTCCCGCTAAAATTAGCGGGTCACTGGATTGGTGTATACGTCACGTGACATCAATTTCTCGCTAAACTTAGTGGGGAAACTGAATTTCTGTTTTGGCCAGGTGTATTTTTCTGCTAAGTTTAACGGGGCAACTTAGTTCAAACTGAGGTCACGTGCCGCCGATTCTCCCATGGTGTATATGTCACGTGACGTCAACTTTCGTCATGTGATGCCACTTTTTCATCAAATTTAAACTCAATTGGTGTATAAACCACGTGGCGTCAATTTTTCTGCTATATTTAGCGGGGAAACTAAATTCCGGTATAAATCGCCTGATACACAGGGTGTTTATTTTTATTCTTTATAGATTTGTTTTAAAAAAATTCATGAAAGTTACATTTATGTCGTTTGCGCGAGTGGGTTATACGCCCAGGGGGACATTACGTGGGTGGCTAATCTTTGCGATAAGTTTGCTAATCTATTAAAATTCTTGAATCAACTTTTGAATTAGTGAGAATAGACATATGGTTCCAATTAGAAACATGCTGAGCGTTATCGAAAACCACTAAATCAGTCATTTTCAGAAAGACTTTCAGCGTGTGAGAAGCGTAGTAGTGCACTAAAGTTACCACTCGTGGAGTAGGTAGAAGTGTAGCGGTTGCGGTAAGGCGCCCGCGCAATTTTTCCGTCTCTTATCTAGCCCCAGCCTCCTACCTGCTCCACGAGTGGTAACTTTAGTGCACTACTACGCTTCTTACGCAGTGAAAGTCTTTCTGAAAATGACCTATTTAGTGGTTTTCGATAACGCTTAGCAAGTTTCTAACCTGAATCATATGTGCATTTTCACTGATTAAAACTTGATTAACGAGTTAAATTAATTAGCCGAGTTATCGCAAAGATTAGCCACGCACATAATGCCCCCTTGTCCGTATAACTCACTTTGCACAAACCGTATAACTGTAGCTTTTATGACGTTTTTAAAACAAATCTGTAAAGATAAAAAAACACGCTGCTTATATTTTCCAAATATAACGCCACGGACGTATGTGACGTCGCAGGCAAAGCTCACGACCATCCGAGTGACGGGCAACTTCTCTCCTCTGGCACTCGCTGTTAAGGTCAGAAAAAAGGAGGGGGGATCACGTGGGCACATTTGGCAGGGAGTCCCAGTCGCGACGGTTCAAGGTTGTCTGTTCGCGAGGTGCGCGAACAGACCAACTTGCACGCCGTATGGGTCGCCCTCGGAAAGTCCACAGCGGACGCCAAGATCGCAACCTTCAGTTACGGTGCCCTCGTGTCAATCGTGACACACGCTGCCTCATAGCGCAAGTGCAATCCAGTTTTGCTTGCATTCTTCACTGCAGATGCCACCTTCAGGTCATGTCGACAGTGGTCGGCTCATTGGACTCACTGAGCACCATGGCGCTCAACAATACCACAAGCATTCTCCCAGACCATGGCGGCGCCCGGACCTGCGCCGTCCGGTCTGCCGCTCCCATGCATCCAGATCCTGATGACTCGATGGCCCTGCGGCTCTTGGACATGCTCAACACCTTCTACATGCCCGTGGTCATCTACCTGGGCCTCGTAGGCAACCTCCTGTCCCTGGTGACGTTCCTCTTCACGCACCTAAAGTCCCGCACATCTAGCCTCTATATGGGATCGCTGGCCATATCCGACGCCGGTTTCCTCTTCGTGCTATCCTTCGCTTGGCTCCAGGAGCGAGGAGTCAATGTGAGTGAACAGGTCCTGGTAGGATTTCTTTGTATAAATCATTCCAGAAAAGGCTTCTGACCGGTGCCATTTTCAGGGTTTGTGCACAGGCACGTGATTTGCTCGCTTTCCAAAGCGTCGAACATGCGTGTGCTGCGCTTTGGCATAGCACGCTGGGCTGTATTGCATCTAAGCTAACGCTTCTAAGGCACTTTAGACGGCACGCAAAAAACAGGTTTCTCAACGTCTCGCGCTGCAATTTACTAAAGAAGTGCAAGCAGGTGGTGTAATCAAGGAATAAACTTGCCTCGTTCAAAGAAAAAAAAATCCTGTTCTGGGAAATCTACGTTGTCCCTTCGCAGACGGTGGACGCGTCGAGGGAGCCCACACAAATTCGGGTAGATCGTAGAGGTAACCGGACAAAACCTCACCGGACAAAAGCTCACCAGACTGTAGCTTACCGGACAAAAGCTCACCAGACAAAACCTCACCCGTTTTTTCACAGACCCGGACAAAAGCTCACCTTTTTTTTTCCTTCTTGCTACCCCGGGCGAAACACAGGCTGGGATAAAGTGCGGACGCGATGGACATTGCATTATTTTTCAGAGAACTGGCATCTCATCCCATGCAAAGGTGTCGACAAACAAGCCATAACAGGCCGAGAAGCGACGATTTGGGACTAAAATTTAGGTTAGTGAAACTGAGTGGAGCTGATAAGATCAAGCTTGCTTGACTCAAGGTATGCCGGAGCATTCTTGTGCCACGCCCAAGAAACTTCGTGAACCGAAGCTTTTGAAACTGAAGAGTGACCGAAGATGCAAAGTCATCCTTTGTCGACCTCGCTTTTTCATTGTGCATATGTCACGCAAAACTCGCACATAAAGGTTAGACACACTGTCTCTTCATTACTAATGCAGGTTTTCTGGGGGTTCAGGTTAATATTTGAAGTGAATGGCTAGGAAATTAAATTCATTGCGTCATTTAGCGTTGTAAATATACTTGAAATCAAGGATTATCTCAGGGTGTTGTGAAAAGGAAACTGAAGTAAAACTGTAATATACAAACCATTGAGTTGCGAAGTTTTAAAAATATTTTCAAGAAACAGGTGTGTGTCCTTTTGGACAGGTGACCAGTTTAGAATGCTGTACGGGATTTCGGATAGGCTCGCGTTCCTTCCACCACAACTTGTGTTTGAAGGACTAACCTACATCGGGGAAAAGTCTACCGATTACATCGGCGACCTGCTGGACTACTTTGATTCCACGTATGTCAACGGCCCCTTCCGTTATGCTTCTGCTCCTTCTGTGGCGGCACCCAGAGCGAATTCTTCCCTCTGCCTGACTGTGCGCCGACGACGACCGGAGTTTCCCGGAACGGTGGAATGTCTACGACGCCACTCTTGAAGATAAATACCGGATATACACCTGCGAAGGATGGAATACCGGGTTTCAGAAGTTTGTCAGCCACACCCATCCAAGCGTCTAGATGCTGATTGAATGCTTACAGAAAAATGAGGCGTTCGTTGCCACGGCATTGACACAAGCCCGCAGAGTTGTACCCCCAGATAAGCGGCTGCGAAACACCACACTGCGCCTGCAGAATCGTGTGAAAAATATTTTCGAGGGATGACAGGTACACCCAGATCTGCCAAGACTGCTGGAGCTAGTGGGGGACTGCAGTCGCGTCTAACCTATGGAAAATAAACTTGTTTCGCTCTAAGTAACAAACCATGCGCCTGTCAGATTTAATTTATCTTGGCATTTTAGTGTCATACGCAGGCACCTAAGTTGTCCGCACACGTGTTAAGATCAGCGTAAACTTTTCTCATGGTAAGCTTTTGTCCGGGTGTGCGAAATAAGGGTGAGCTGTTTTCCGGTGAGCTTTTGTCCGCGACTCGATTGCAGACGACGTTGCAAAAGAACCCGAATCGGCCGCCGCCCTCTCGACGCGGCATACGGGATCTGTCGGCAGCACTTCTCTCTACGCTTGCATCGTCTGCGAAGCGGCAACGTTAATTGCCCCAAAGAAAACAAAATTAAATTTTTGACGAGGTTTTTTTATATTTTTATTTTTTTACTGTAACCTTCCACCACCAGCTTGCACCTCCCTAGTAAATTGCTGCGCGAAACATCGAAAATCCAATATACGCGGGCCGTCTAAAGTGCATTAGGAGCGCTCGTTTACATGCAGTAGATTTGTAAACATTGGAAAGATGTATATTCACTGAGATTAGATCGACATGGCGTCTCTTAAGGAAGCCCTGCCTCCAGCACTCTTTCGTAGCCTTCCGTCGTTCTTTGGCTGCGCATGCACAATCGAGCCTTAGTACGCGTCCCAGTAGTTACTGAATTAGTAAGCTCGTGATGGAGGCGGGACAACTGAAAGTACTTCTTGCCCTACTCAAGCCGCGAATGACTATAAAAAATGAGAATGGCAGGGCGTTTCTTTCGGAGGCCCGATCTCCTGCAAGCGTTCCTTGCCTTCCGTCGTGCTTTGACTGCGCGTGCGCTCTCTATGCTCACGAGACTTCGAACTGTTGTCGAAGGTAGGAAGTTCGCGATAGTGGTGGGACAAGTAAAAATCCTTCCTGCCTTTCTCATTCTGTCAGTGTCAATAAGGAGTATTCACTGGCAGCCATAGCATCGTGCTTTGTGATTAAACACAAATTGTAAGCAAACGTTCGCTAATTGTTTTTTTTTTTTTGCACGACTGTCAAACCTATTGATAACGGCAGATGACAATTTGCTCTAATCACAGTTCGTTCTACCGACGACGTGTGAATGACTTTAACTTTGTATACTGCTGCTAAGTGGTGCTCCGGACACGGAGCTACATTTCCGAGGAGTGATCTTTTCACGCAAGCGCCGTCTTCATCCGGCTAATTCCTGCGCCTTTATTGGGGGCAACAGGTACATGTATTTTTTTTGTTGTTGTCAAGTTCTGCAATGATCTTGAAGTGCAGGTTTATGCCGTAGCGAGTTATTCTCTTGTATTTAGGAATGCGAAAAGTAAAGAGCACTTTGCTAAAGTGGTTCATTGTCATGACACCTAACACTCATAAATAGACGTTTTCATTTGGCTTAATTGAAACACCAATTAAAAGAGAAGGTTGTTTCTGCAAGCATGCCAAACTGGTACTGCTTATGCTGCGAGGGCTAAATAAAAATATTTATGCCCAGCGCTCAGAGCGACAAGCTACGGTTCAGTTTGTTGTGAAATAAATATTTTGCGGTGGATTCCCATAATAAAGGACGACGAGATAGGTTGAAACATGCACGAAAGAACAAAACACAAGAAAATTACAACATAATCGGCAATTGTAAGGTCTACAAAATAAGTGTTCGAACAGGTACGGGTTCATAGATATGCGTAATGGATTCTAAAAGGAATTGCGAAATAGGAGGAACCTGATAGTTCACTAATACCATAGCTACACAAGCCCTCTTAACTGTCATTAATGCAACGACAGTTGATCGGCCGGATTTGCACGGAGACGCCAACTGTCATTGAGCCGCTAATGATCATTGAGTTAAACTGAGCTGCCTACCTCAGTTAATTGATTGCGGTTCGCCCCAATACACCTAAAGATTGCGGCGTCCGCCACATCGCCACCGATGACCAGCGCCAGCGAAGCACTTACTATAGCGGAAGATTGTGGGAGGCATCTGCAAAGTATCGTAGGAGAACATATAGTCGGAAGTGGTATGATTTTGGGCCAGAGCTGCCGCTGGAACGAACACGTGTCACGTCAAGCAAGTCAAAGCTCGACGAGGGCGGCCATTGTGATGCCGGCGCCGATAAGAATTTTGTCATGTCTCTCTCCTTTGAATTCGTGCGAAACGTGGGCTAGCGCACACCAGCTCGAAGCAGATAGAGCAAAAGCTCGAAGTGCAGAACCCTAGGGATCCTGGGTTCTATCCCCAACCCTGCCTATTTCGATCTGGATCAGCATCGTATGAGGATTCCTGTATCACTACTTCGAGGTGCACGTTAAAGACCCCAGGCTAGCAGTCGTACTGCAGTGACTAAATTGCTCATCTACTCTGGGTAGCAATGTCGCCATGTTTTCTTAGACTAAACTCCTCCGGTATAAACGGCTAATTCGTATTTTTAGAGCGCAGCTCTTAGGCGCCCGTTTCCGGGTTTAGCGGCGTCACCGTCGCCGTCGGCGTAACTGCACGTTGCATTATGGGACGTTTCCCATAGTGACGTCACAATGGTAAACTTGTCCTGCTAAGTTTGTCCTGGAAATGTTTTTGCTAAATTGAGCGGGAAACTTTCCTTGCTATATTTAGTGAAAAAATTTCCAACAAATTTAGCGGGAAAATTTTACCCTTGTGACGTCACATGTGACGCCACTCAACCCGGGAAACTTTTCCAGCTAAATTTAGCGTGAAATTTTCCAACTAAGTTTAGCGGGGAAAAATTACCGGGAAAATTTTACCCTTGTTACGTCACAGGTGATCTCACGTGAATGAATACGACGTCACGTAAATTTAGCGGAAAAACATTTCCGTTAAATGACGCGGAAAAATATCCCTGCCAAATTTAGAGGGAATTGACGTCACGTGACCTCAACAACAATTAAGTTTCTCCCCTCAATATAGTGTGGAAATTGTCGCTAAATTTCCCGCCATATTCAGCGTGGAAAATGATGGTAAATTTCCCCCTAAATTCAGCGGGAACAGTTCCCCGCTAAATATAGCGAGGAATGTTTCGCTAAATTTAGTGGGGACATTGCGAAAATTTCTCCTCTAAATGGGAGGGGAGGAGGAGGGGCATACCGTCCCCTCAGTACCCTCCTCCTCACTCTCTCAAGAGCTGCGTTCTAATTGGGCACTACAAAGAATTGTAAATGTTTTAATTTTTTATTATCGTTTCTTTATTCTAAGAGAAAAAAAGTTAATTTATTTTATCAGCTTTGATTTTGTTTCGTTTTCTACTGTGTCCTTTGACTCGCATCTCAACTGGGTTTGTTGGGCCTATCTACCGCACAACACCGGGCAACAGCTAAGCTCAATGGCGGTTGGGAGACGCGCAACGATCATTGGCCTAATGACAGTTGAGAGCCGCTATTGTGGCTAGGGTATAAGACATTTATCAGTTCTTTGATATGGAGCGCGCTGGCCGTCTTGAGTGCGCAGATACTTAATGGCTACGATTGTTGAGCTCTCGTCAAGCAACGACGAATTCGGACCAAAAATGCAGCCGCTCCCGCACGGCGAGTAATCTTCACGGCCGCCCAGCCGATGGAATCTGTGAGAGGCGCAAGCTGCGATTCAACTTCGAGATCAAAGCGAGCAAACACAACGCATCTTTTCTGCGAGTGTAGTGAGTTAATAGTGGATCGTGAGGTGCGTTCACCGCCTCAAAGAACTCAAGCCGACCTCCCGTTAAGGAGTGGACTCACCAAGGTGGCTCTCCGGAACGCCGAAAAAGATAGCAACCAGACTCTTTGGTTGAATAATCAGATGCGGGTTTAGGGGTATTCACACAGGGGGCGATCCTCCTTTGCTTCTCGGGAATGCGCGTCGCGTGGTAACAACCTCGAGTTTTTGAACGAAGCCTGTGTTGACGTAGACCTTCCAGGGGGACGTGGAGCTTTGCTGGTCTGCACAGTCTCACCCTGGCAGGGATCTCTTCGCAGTTGGCGGTATTTTGTTCCCGTGCCTGGGCAATTTACAAGTTTCGCGCTGTGTATGGGTGCTAACGGTGGCATCGGGAGTGCCTGATTTGTTGTGGCTTGCTGTGTTCCGCATGTCGTCCTCGAGCACCTCAAGGAGTCGTCAATAATCGTCAATGCCGTCCACAAGCCGTCTCTGCATACAACTGGTTTTGGATTCGAAGTTTTTTTGTGTTGCACCCACCCATTAAAAATAAGATTTTTTTGTAGCAGTAAGCGCAAAGAATGTTTAAAAGCCGAGTGAATTTATGGTTTAGAAGGGTTACTGCGACTTAACATAACAAATTAATAACCAAAAGGTACAGACGTTTCGCCACCCATGTAGACTGGTCGACCTCACCTCATTTGTGTCAGTGTAAACTGAAGACCAACCTGCTTAGGTAGGGAAACATCTGTACCTTTTGTATTAATTAGTTATGTTAAGTCGTGTAGAACCCTTGCAAGCAGTAAGCGGTTTGTCGTTTTCTGCATCTTACGAAGTTGCTGCCATGATCGCGTATCGCCTTTTTATTTACTCCTCCATTTTTCTAGTCTCACCAGTGCGCACCAAGATGCGTTATCGATAGTGCAACCGCTAAATGGGCTTCAACAGAAAACCCAATAAAAACCTCGTATCTGTATGAATGCTTTAGTTGACAAAAAACGAACAAAAAAATAACAAAAAAAAACATTAGCAATAACTGATCAGCAAGAACTTTTCCGGTCTACATAACTATTCGGAACTAGCGGAATCATACAGCAACAGTTTCATCAGTACTGTATGCACAAGCTCTGCAGGCTGAGGATAATGCGGCTGCAAGCGGGTTTACATGAATGCGACTTAGTCTCATTGAATCCAGTTGTTGCATTCAATGCGCTCATGCAAACGGCATAATGCGCTAGAGAGGCGCATCGCATTCAAGTCGCCAGACGGAGGTGGATCGAGACAGCGAACACGCATTCATTCAAAAGATGTAAACGGAGGTCGCATCGCACATTGGAACGGAGAGGATTATGGGAAGGCGCTTGCTGCGGGAGCGAGTGAACAGCTGAGTAGCATGGCAGCCGTCAACCATGTCGGCCGTGGCAGACAGCGTCCCGCGTGGTCGCCCCGCTTCTCGAGAAGAGGCGAGGCTTTATATTGCCAAACTCCATTAGCGTAATATTATTGAGCTGCTCGTAAAAGACGGCCCCCGTCCAAGCATTACGAAATACGACTTGCGCGTCCGAGGAATCCCTAGCCGCTTCGGCGCAAGCACGAACGACGCCGAGAGCTCCGAACACTGCAAGGTAGCTCAAAAACGAGCAGCCCTACCTCGGTGCCGGTCCTGGCTGCGCCTGAAGCCTTTCGGCCTCGGGGACCGATCGCGGGTGGCAAGGTTTGGCAAGGCGAAGCGCTGTGGCGTCCTTTGACTTTGAGCGTTGACACGGTGTGGCGCCATCTTAGCGTAGGGCTTGGTGCGCATTCAGGTAAACGTTGCGGCGTCGCCTTCATTCGAAGAACGATTGGAGTAGATACGCTGAAGTCGCATTCATGTAAACGCGGCTACAGACGAGATGAACCAGCGGACGAAATCGATTGTCTATTTCCGCATATTCATGAAGAACAAATGAGAACAACCTTATCAATATATTAATTTAAGATCAATTACGAAAGTACCCGGAATCGATGAAATTCGTGTACGGGATGTGGGAAGTCCTACTTGCGGTACTTAACAGATATCTGACGACTGGTAAAATTCTGGAAGTTAAGAAAATATCGGTAGTAAGACCGTTATATAAAATCTGTAGTAAGAAATATTTAAAAAGTTGAAGAACATATTCAATAATGCCAGTTACTTCTGATATTCCTGAAAGAATATGGGTTTAAATTTCTAGGAATAATTTCCGCGAAACATTTTCGTTAATAACTAAAGCTTAATATGGCTTTAGGCATAATAAAAACCAGGGAGTTGAACCGAACCCGAACCGTGAACCGAAAACCGGAAAAAAACGTTATTTTCGCGCGAACCGGCGTTGAACCGGAACGAAATTATGTTTTTCGCTCCGGAGCGGAACCGCTATTTTTTCTATGCGATTTTCGGTTCTTACGGGAAGTCAGATCACGTGAAATGTGAGTGGCGAAAAACACAGTAACCTAAATAGTAAACCAAAAAATGAAACAGCAAAAATTATTTTCGCGCAAACCGGAGTTGAACTAAACCGTTTTATTTTTTTCTTTTCTGGGCAAACCTGATAAATTATTTTTGCGGTGTTTCATTAAGGTGGGAAGTCAAAAAGCGAGAAAAATAGGTAGCGTAAAGCTCTGTAACGTTTCATTATCAGGGTCTTACATAACGGTTGTCTTCATAATTTATAAAGTTTGTCTCGAGAACTCAAACGAAATGAGCACGGTGACTATAAATTATCCGGTATTTCTGGTCTTATGTGTACCTTTGAAAAATGCCCACATTCGTCCCAGTTTTTTTTTTTATTTGTGTGTGTGTGTGGGGGGGGGGGATAGGAAATGAATCATCACAGAAAACCTATCACTAGAACCGTGCGTCAGCAAAAGTGACCAATTAATTAGCATGTTTGGTGGCAAAACAGTGAGTTGGGCTGGTTGGTTTTCATCTCAAACTAGACGCCGAAAAAAAAGCAAGAACAAAGAGAGTTATTGACAACCCGCCAAGTTTTGTCTATACCTCTCTTTGTTGTTTTTTTTTAGTTCAGGTCAAGATCTGTTTGGTGTTGTTTGTCTTTAATTTTGTAGTGGTGTGTGCAATTTACTTTAAACCCCTTGATTTCATTGTAGAACTGACCAGATAATAAAACAATAAAAAAGGCCGATGGGTATTTTAGAACATACACTAGTTGCCACACTGTGGCGCATCTAATCTAAATTTAAAACACCTCCGCGGATTGAATAATCTGACTGAAATTAAAGTCTAGCACCCGGAAGGGAAGGAAGGATTAAATTAACAGTAACAGCTACAGAAAACAGCAAAACAGCTTCGATCTCCGGTAGCAGAAACTGCAAGAACCAAAACGTTTTCTCCTCAGAAACACAAACTTCAAGACGCACAACTCTTCTGAGCGTTGCTTCCTTTCCACCCTCCAAATGCATTCTTGTGTCATTTTTTTAACCAACGGTGGGCGGTTGACGCGACTCGCGAGTTGCCTCTACTCTGTCCAGACTCTCAGGCGCGTTCAGAGACACGACGACTCTCGTTGCTTATGCTCAGCTTCAACCTAAGACGGACCGCGGCCAATCCTACGAGCCATCCTCAAAATTCAGCGCTCTGATCGTACAAAGAGACTTCACATTCCGCGCGTCGCTGCTCAACCGGGAAGATAGGCTCTTAGCACTGGAAATGCTAGGCGAGCTGCTAGCTCTCGCTGCAGTCCACCTTAGCGTGAAACTTTATGCCAGTGTCCTTTCTTGCTTGCTTTTCTGCGACGCCCTCGGCTAGGCGGTTCGGCTGGTTCGGGTTGAAGCTAGGGGTGAAGAAACCAGGGCTTGATTGTCCAACGCGGTGGATGTCCATGCAGCATATGATCACTAGGCTACTTGAACTGAGCGGCTTCGCTGGAGGGTTCTCTCAAAGAAGAAAGCTCCAGGTTGACTGAAGGCGTATGGGCGGAAGTCGAAATGCTCACAGTATCGCTTCGCCCGTCAGAAGTGGTTACAAAGACATTCCAGAAGGAACAGCTCACTGTAGAGGATTTCTATGGAGCATGGCTGAGAAGTTCCATGGACACTTCCAAGATATCGTCGCCGTGAGCAAAGGCCTTGGTCCAGTCAATGAAAACGAGGAAGCGGCAACTTCTTGAAACGGATGTCTTCTGTGTAGCAGTGTACATGAATCCCCGCTACCGCCTTCTTCTTATCCCTGAGCAAAAGTACGGGGCCACGTTGCATTTGACAAAGACTTGGCGGCGAATCGCAGCTCTGCAGTGCGAGCACGATTTTGCCCTTTCTTCTGAGCCTGCGGCGGCTCCAGATGATCCGGAAGAGGCCCTGGAAACGCTCCTTAAGGAAAGAGGTTGAGGCAGGCGTGCACGTTCGAGGTACCAGTAGCCCACTTGATATAGCATGCCTCCTGGAAATGCTAGACAAGGAGCTTAGGCTTTCAAGGGACGCTAAGGTGTTGCAGTATTAAGCGGAGAAAAGGGAACGCCACCCAGAACTCTACGCATTGGCGCAAGTAGCCCTGGGAATGCCTGCGACCCAGGTGAGCGTGGAGCAAGCCCTTTATGCATAGAAGTTAATTTCTTCGTCTCCAGAGGTGCCATCTTTCCCTGATATGCTTGACGACGTCCTGCTTCTTCGGTCAGCTGCCTGACATTGAACTGTAGTTTCACCCATGTCCCGAGGTGCCCCAGCACTAGCTCGTTCAATCCACACAGTAATGTGAGTCTTTGCTTTTTATATGTAACACTTTAATAAAATATGCATCGCTTATCTTTTGCTGCCGTCAATTGTTTTGTAGCAAATGAGTACGAACCGGTTCGAACCGGTTCGAACCGGTTTGAACCTTTATTTTTTCGCTCCGGAGTTGAACCGGAGCTGAACTGTTTTCCCTGAACCGGAACGAAAACCGGAACGAAAAACATTTCGGTGCGACACCCTGATAAAAACACGTTTTCGCTACTAGAATTTTTAGACTGTGTGATCGTAACGCTTGAAAACAATGAAGTACTGCTTGCCTTATTCCTCGATTCGTCCAAGGCTGTCGGCATTATATATAATAAACCTTTTTTAACAAAACTTTATATTCCTCAGCTTCAAAAATACCCTTTTAAGTGTATTTTTACCGTCTATGTTACTAACAAATTTCAAATAATTAAAATTGAAAACACTATACGCAAAAAAAACGCTAAACCGAATGTCATGTGCCACAGGCTAGACCATTAGGTACAAGGCTTTTTTCGTATTTATGTAAATGGCTTAGGATTACTACCGTTGCGATTTAGAATCCTTCCGTATGCAGAGGATACCATTTTATTATTACCGCACGGCAGCTACACAACGTTTCACTCTATCAAGCGCAAATAATTTTTTACTTAATTCGTTTTCTACTAATATATTGTGACTAATGACTGGCAGATAGACAGCTAGCGCAGTATGAAACTACACGTTTAATAGGGGAGTACCTGTGCCCAAAACAAAAATACGAATGGCCTCGCAGGCGTGGAAGGTCGGCGAAGTAGAATGATCAAGCGCAAGAGCAAGACTTCCCCGGACCGCCAAGCGGACCTTTTATACACGCGTGGGTTTCTAGAAAATGCGGCGTAGGATGTTCCGCGCTTAGGACATTCAAACGTCGATCAGACGACAAGATTCTCCAACTTACGAGAACGCTAAATCGACAGAATAAATAAAACGACAGTTCTCTTCCAAAAATCGAACCTGGGGCCTCCGCGCGAAAGTCAAGCACGGTATCCATCAGGCCACGCACGCACTCGCCCGGGGACGCGCGTGGTATTACTGCCTCCTTTTAAAAGCGCATCATCTCGTTGCAACATGCCAGGAAACATAACGGGAAAACAAACAAAATGCGGGGATACTGCGGTGGCTTGTAAAATACGGTCCTATCGAGCGTTCTTAAAAAACGCAGTTCACATTCCTTTCGAGCGTAGTACGGCTTAAGGCGGCGCACGACGTGGACGACTTCCGGTCGTGGAGGGCGGCGTGTTGAAGTCTGTGTTCCGTCAGGCACCACATCGTAGTTTAGATCCCCGAGTCGACGAAGCATCTTGTAGGGTCTGAAGTACCGTTTTAACAGCTACTCGCTGAGACCGCTGTGGCGAATCAGTATCCACACCCATACCCTGCCGCCGGGTTGGAAGTGGACGTCGCGGCGACAAACGTTGTACCGGCGAGCGTCCACACCTTGTTGGTCCTGAAGTCGGAGTCTGGCTAGCTGCCGAGTCTGCCATGCTCGTTGGGTGTCTCCGACGTTTTCCTTGTAAAGCACACCTTGTCGAAAGGCGAAGGTCGGAATTGCTGTCCAGAAGACACGGGGATAATACCCCCTAATCCATTAAGCTGCTCAACTGGGCGTCCCCTGTTCAGTCATCTTCTGGGTCGTGGAGTTGCACTGCGTCGAGCATAGTCGTCAGCTTTCTGCCATGCACTGACTGGAATGGTGTCATTTTGCTGGTTTCTTGAACTGCAGTGTTGTAGGCAAAGTGTCGTACGGCAACACATCGTCCCATGTCTTGTGCACAACGTCAACGTACATAGCGATCATGTCGGCGATGATGTTACTGAGCCGCTCCGTCAGTCCGTTGGTTTGCAAATGATATGCCGTTTTTCCACAGTGTTCGGTGTGGCTCAAATGAAGTGTCTCCTGAATCAACTGCGCCATAAACGAAGACCCCTGATCTGTAATGAGTACTTGGGGAGCGCCATGTCAAAGGACAACCGATTGGACAAAGAACTTGGTCACTTCCACGGCTGTTCCCAACGGAGGGGCTTTTGTCTCGGCGTACCGGGTTTTATAAATGGTTGCTACGATCATTCAACGGTTTCCAAACGTCGACGGTGGGAAATAATGAAGTATATCTATTCCGATCTGCTCGAACGGTGCAGTCGGGGGAGCAATCGGCTGCTGGAAACCTTCCGGGTTCGTCGGCTGTTTCTTGCGTCGCTGGCACTCATGACATTATCGTGTATAGAGATGAACGGTCTTTGGAAGCTTCGGCCAGTTATGCCTCTCACTAATTCGGGGCCGCGTACGACTGTAACAAAGGTGTGCGGATGTCGGGTCGTCGTGGCAAGCTTGGAAGACCTGTCTAAGCTCGATAGGGATTACCAGCCTCTATGGAGAATTCTTGTCTCCAAAGTTTTCCTAGCAAAGTACACCTTGTCGAATGACGGAGGTCGAAAGGGCTGTCCAGAAGAGAGGCGAGATAGTACCCCCTCGTCCTTCGCGGTTCTCAATTAGCGCCCGCAGCTCAGGATCGTCTCTTTCACGTCGTGCCATCCCGTCGGTGTTCACTGAGCCTAGGAAGCACTCGTCGTCATCGTCGTCGCTGCTGCCGGGAGGTGCCTCGACAGGGGCTTTGGACAGGCAGTTGGCGTCACTGTGCTTGCGGTCTGACTTGTAGACTGCAGTCATGTTGAACTGCCGCAGTCGGAGACTCCATCGAGCAAGGCGTCCTCAAGGGTCCTTTAGGTTCTCAAGCCAGCAAAGCGAGTGGTGGTCCATGACAACGCGGATTGGGCTCCCGTACAAGTAAAAGCGAAACTTCGTGTTTGCCCAGACGACCGCAAGATTTTCCTTTTCAGTCATGGAGTAATTTATATCCGCCTTGGACAACGCCTGACTTGAGTAGGTGATGACTCGCTTGGTGCCTCCTTGCAATTGAAATAGTACCGCGCCAAGTCCCGTGTTACGTGTGTCTGTCTGAATCTCGGTTTTTGTATCCTGATCGAAGCGTCCAAGATCAGCAGGAGTTTGGAGTCGTCGCTTCAGCTCGCCGAATACCTGCTGCTGCTCCTCGGCACAACCGTTCTTCTCGGCGTCCGTGTGTGTATGTGAGCGGTGCGGAAATCCTTGCGGAATAGCTAACGAGGCGCCGATAGTACGCACATAGTCCAATGAATCTTCCCACGGCCTTTTTGTCTCTCGGCACTGAGAAATGCCGCGATGGCGCGAATCTTCTCTGGGTCTGGGCTAACGCCATCTTTTACTGACCCCGTCGCCTAGGAACGTCAGTTCGTCATAGGCGAACCGGCACTTTGGTGGCTGGAGGGTGAGTCCGGCGGTCTGTATGGCTTGGAGAACAGCTCTGCGTCATAGCAGGGGATCGTCGAAGCCGCCTGAAAACACTACGACGTCGTCAAGGCAGACGAGACAGCTCTGTCATTTCAGTCCTGCCAGTACGCTGTGCATGACACACTGGAAAGTTGATGCTGCCGTACATAGTCCGAAGGGCATCACCTTGAAATCGTACAGTCAATCCGGCGTGACGAAGACTGTCTTCTATTGGTCCCGTTCATCGAATTGTATCTGTGAATGGTCGCTCTTCACGTTTATCGATAAAAAAATATCAAGAGTGGTGAAGCCGGTGTAGCGTGCCCTTAATGCAAGGGAATTGATCGACGTGTTTCTTCGTCACAGCATCCAGTTGACGGTAGTCCACACAGAACCTAAGCGTTCCGTCCTTCTTTTTACGACTGAAGAGGCCCAGGGACCGCTTGAAGGCTGGGATATGTCGTCGTTAGGATTTCTTGAACCTGCTCCTGGATGACCTCTCACTTTCTTTTACGCAGTCTCTGTACGGCAATCAATGCACAGGAGTGCATCTCGCTCGCTAGCGATGAGGTGCTTCGCAACGGTGGTTTCACGCACCTTCGGGAATGCCGCGAAGCGGTCGCTGTATTCAAAGAGGAGGTTAATTAGCTGCCGTTGTCTCGGGATGGAAGCTCGGCGTTAATGTCGAGCTGCGCTGGCGGCGTACTGTCTTGTTGAGGTGGCGAGGATTCTTCAGCGATCCCGGCAATTTCGGCGGAGTTTTGGAGTTTCTCGATGTAGCTCACCGCGGCACATTTTTCAGGTGTTGCGTTTCTAATCAAAAGATTGTCACGAGTGTTGTGACCGCAGGGGTCCCAGTGCGACCACATGGTCGCCAGGCAGAAAGAACACAACCACCCCGGTTGACAGCTCGCCAAATAGTGTCTTTAATTGAAAATCAACGACCGGAAGAAACTCCGTTTCCGGTAGCACCGCAGTACAACACATGGCGCCATCTATTGCCAGGTGTCCTCACTACATCTCCCCTTCCAGCTCGAGGGAACTTTACCTCGTGCTTTCACAAGTTCAGTCTTTGAGGAGGCTTGACTTGCCGCCCCGAAAGTGTGACGCGTATACCAGGTGGAAGACTCTACCGTGTAGAACTGGGCACCACCGCTGAGTCGCCTGTTGGTCTTTCGGCGACAGGAACTGGCCCGTCTGAAGTTGCAGGCTGGGTGCAAACAAAGTCGCTTGGCTGGCTGGGAGTACTGGGCGTAAACGGCACCAAGTGGCGACGGTTGCGCTGGACAACACCCCTTGGCGTCTCGACCACGTAGGAGCGCGGCCGCTTGGCCGGGCTCAACACCCTAGCAGCACATGGTATATCTTGTACCCACACGTCTTCCCCTGCTTCCAGAGGGCGCAGTGACTGGGCGGCGTGACGCCTGTCGAAGTCCTTGCGTTGACGTCTCTTCACCCTCTGGTCCTTGCTCTTGACGAGCTTTGGTGACGGCCACTTCGGCATCAGCGATGCGTGTAACCCTGGCAGCCTGGTCCGGAGACGACGACCCATGAGCAGCTCCGAAGGGCTGTAGCCGGTTACTCCGGGTGTGTCCCGGTACACTAGTAACGCCATGTGCGGATCCTCTGCCTTCACGAAAAGCTCCTTCAGTGTTCGAACCATACGCTCTGCCTCGCCATTCGCTTGCGGGTACTTCGGGCTGCTTGTCCGGTGGGCAAACCCATACAAGGCTGCGAAAGAGGCAAATTCCGTTGACGAAAACTGCGGACCGTTATCCGAGACCACAGTCTCCGGAATCCCAAAGCGGGCAAAGGAACTCTTCATAGCCGCGATGACGGAGCTTGACGTTGTGGTCGCAAGACTGACCACCTCGGGGAAACGGGAATAGTAGTCAACCATGACCACATAGTTGCGTCCTTGCAGCTCAAAGAGGTCAACCCCGATACGTTGCCAAGGGCGATCGGGTGTAGGAGTCCCGAGAAGCGGCTCGCAGCGCTGAATTCTTGTTTGGGCACAACGCTCACACGTCCCCACCAGTTGCTCCAGCTCGCTGTTCAAGGTTGGCCACCACACTGAGTCGCGAGCCCTTGCCTTGCATCTTCCCACGCCTTGGTGGCCCTCGTGGAGTAATGTTAGCATTTCCTTCTGAAGGGTCTGAGGAACCACGATGCGACAGTCCTTCAGCAACAGGCCCTCGAAGGCTGTGATGTTGCCTCGCTCCTTCCAGAAAGCCCTAAGATGAACTGGAACGTTGGACACCTTCTTGGGCCACCCATCCTTGCAGAATCGGAGTAGGCCGGCACAGACTCCATCCTCTGCTTGGTGCTGGCGAAGGCGATCGAGGCTAGTGGATGCAAGACTTTCAATGTCCTTGAGCAGTGACCCAACGAAGAGCTCGACGGTGTCGACTTTGTTGGCGGCAGGCTGTACAGGAGCTCGGGAAAGGGTGTCTGCTGTCGCCAGGAGCTTCCCCGGTACATAGAGAACGTTGTACTGGTAGGCCATAAGCCGCATCCTCAGGCGCTGAATGCGAGGAGGCATAGTGTCCAGTTCCGCAGATCCCAACAGAGCGACGAGGGGTCGATGATCTGTTTCGACATCAAACCTGATGCCACGGACGAACTGGTCGAACCTTTCAACGGCCCATGTGACGGCCAGAGCCTCTTTCTCCGTCTGGCTATACCGGGTTTCAGTCGGTGTAAGAGATCGCGAAGCGTAGGCAACGGCACGACGCTCTCCCGATGGTTGGTCCTGTAGCAGAACGGCTCCCAGTCCATACGAACTTGCATCAGCCGACACTGTTGTATGGTACGAAGGGTCGTACTTGGCCATGCAGACTTTGGAGCTCAACATGCCCTTAAGACGATCAAAGGCAGACTGCTGACTGGGCCCCCAACACCAGGCACTGTTCTTTTGAAGAAGAGCTCGAATCGGCGTAGTCACGTCGGACAGGTGAGGAAGAAAACGGCCTACGTGATTAGCCATGCCGAGAAGTCTCCTGACACCGCTGACGTCCACTGGGGCCTCCAAGTTGACCAGAGCCTGGACCTTGTCTGGATCGGGGCTGATACCGTCTGCACTGACAGTGACTCCCAAGAACCTGACAGCGGACGCTGAAAAGACGCACTTGGCCCTGTTCAGTTTCACTCCGGCACTGCTCAGGCGACCCAACACTGTTGCAAGACGCTGGTCATGTTCCTCTTGGGTGCGTCCGAAGACCAGAATGTCGTCGATCATGTGGACGACTCCGTCGAGACCCTCCAGGATCCTCCCCATTTGACGTTGGAAATACTCCGGAGCGGAGCAAATTCCAAAAGGAAGGCGACAGAAGCAGTATCTGCCGAACGGCGTGATGAAGGTCGTGAGGAGCTGGCTTTCGGCAGATAGCTTGATCTGGTGAAAACTGGCTGTAGCGTCGAGCTTGGAAAAGATCCGTGCAGGACCCAGACGTCCCAGGATGTGCTCCACCGATGGGAGGACGTGACGCTCCCGCTGGACCACCTGGTTAAGGCGTGTGAGATCGACACAGATCCGGTATCCTCCAGAGGACTTGGGGACGACAACGATACCAGAGCACCAGTCCGTCGGATCGTCGACTTTGCGGATCACACCGTCAGCTTCTAGCTTATCCAGTTCTTCGCGGACAATGTTATGAAGGGGAATCGGAATGCGGCGAGGAACGCTGAGGGAGAACGGCTGTGCTCCTGGCTGGAGTCGAATCACATACTCGTCCTTCAGCTCACCCAATCCTTCGAAGATGTCGCTGTGAAGAGGGCTTTGCTGGTTGAGGCTGGAGAGGGCGTCAACAAACTTCACCACACCCAGCTTCTGGATGGCAGGAAACCCCAAAAGAGGCGGGTCTTGCGACGGCAGGACGTAAACCCGCTCCACGACCGACTTGCCTCTCCAAGTCAATGTGGCTTGGAAGGTACCGAGAACTGTCAATGGGTGATTGCCCGGTCCAGTGAGTTGCCCTTCAGGCTCTTGGAGACTGCGAGGTGCTCCGGGAAACGTACTTGGCACCACCGTGACTTCGGCTCCGGAGTCCACTTTGAAGTCGACGTCGTACCCGTTGACGGCTACCTTGACAAACTTCGCTCGGCCCACAGTCGAAACGGCATGTAGATGAACAGTGCTCAAACTTCGTTTCCGCTTCTCGCAGACATCTTCGAAGTGACCCAGGCGTCGACAGTAGTGACACTTGGCTTGTCTAGCTGGGCACTCGTTACGGGGGTGCGCTCGACGGCCGCAGAATCTGCAGTCCTTGCTGCCTTCTCTCGGCGACGACGCCGAGTCTCGCTTGGGAGAAGTCTTGGAGGCCGGTTTCCGTCCTTTCTTCACACGTGCTTCATCCAGCTTGAGCTGCTCAGGTGCGACGGCAGCTGTCTCGTCGCGAAAACGGTCGCCCGCGCCTTGACGGCGTCTTCGTGGATGCGTGCTTGTAGCCGGGCCTCGGCCATGGTGAGGGTCGGACAGCGGCAGAGCTTGTCAGAGAGTCTCGAGTCGAGAAGTCCTACGACGAAGCGGTCTCTAACGAGCCTGTCCTCGACCTCCGTGGACGGATAGTTGCACTTGCGGACGAGTGCTCGAAGGGCCGTGTAAAAACTGTCGACGGTTTCCCCTCGTTCCTGGACACGCCGGTGAAAAAGCACGCTCTCGTACACTTCGTTCGGTGGATGCACGAAGTGCGCCCTGAACTTGTCTGTTACCGCAGCGAAGGAACGCCATTCCTCTGCGGTGAGGCCTAACGTCTCAAGAACACGCCGCGCCTCTTCGGATCCCATAGTGTACAGTAACGTCCGCACCTGAACTTCGTCCGACGCTTGGTAGAGGCCTGACGCAAAGCTGAAGTCTTCGAATTGTAGAAACCATTGCGGCCACTTGTCGGGGTTTGCGAAGTCAAATTTGGGCGGTGGAACCAGGCTCGGGAGTGAGACAACGGGGGCGGTGGCGGCGGCAGCTTCCGTTGTTTTCCCTTGCGACATGACGAGGAACGCAGCGACGGTGACGAGAAGACGGAAAGCGTAGCAGCGTGCGACGCGAAGACGACGAGAAGCAGGGCTGGCAGGGCTAGCTGTGAGCATAGCAGCAGCGAGGAGGACGTCAGACCGGGAGGCCGGCCACTTCTGACACCATGTTGTGACCGTAGGGGTCCGAGTGCGACCACATGGTCGCCAGGCAGAAAGAACACAACCACCCCGGTTGACAGCTCGCCAAAAAGTGTCTTTAATCGAAAATCAACGACCGGAAGAAACTCCGTTTCCGGTAGCACCGCAGTACAACACATGGCGCCATCTATTGCCAGGTGTCCTCACTACAACGACGGCAACGATATGTGCATTCTGAAGTTCAGTTACCCCCTTGCGACGCCTATTCCTCTTCCCAAGACGAACTCAAAGTTTCATTCCAAAAGAACTTCGACACATTTAGCTGCATTGGTCACGACGGGTACAGCAACAGTTGATCGCGGCGGTAGGTTCACGTAGCCGGCAGCGACTCGGATGGCGACTAATATTGTTTGGGGTTCCACTGGAGGCGGAACAGATGTCAGCAGCGGCAATCTGTTCTCTCGAAGGTCGATGACGGCGGTCTATTCCCACATAAAGTTTACGTCGAGAATGACGTCTTTAGAACAGTATTGTTGAAAGAATAAGTTCACAGGACACGTCTCGCCATGAATCTCGACTCGGGCAGTGCGCCTTCCGACGGGCGTAATAAGGTGTCCTCCGCGGTTCGAATTTTTTGTCCACCCCAGGGCGTCGTAACTTTTCGTAGGTGTCGAGAGAGCCTCCTACTCAAGACTGAGGTCTGCTCCGGTGTCCACGAGGGCCGAAGCGCCGTTGCCGTCGATAACAACTTTAAGGTTGTTCGGCACCGTTTCAGGAGCGTCGTTGCGATGCGTGGCGTCGGGAGATTGAGAGCGCTCCAGCCTTCCTGTAGGCTCTTTACTTCGGTCGTCTTCCGGCAACGCCACATCCAGGAGTTGCCGCACTTAGTTTTCCCGGCGACGCGCAGGGGGGGGAGGGGGGCAAGCTTCCTCGGTGGGGCCGACGAAGGGGCGATGCCGGACGTCGTGGTAATGATGAACGAGGATCCCATAGAAGAACCGTGAATTGAATACGGCAAATGGCGCAGGTACTCCTCGACATCCCTTGGTCGTTCTTCCAGGCTAGAGTTGAGGCTTGGGCGAGTTGGTACATACTTCGGAATTAAAAACAGCGCGAACAGACGAGGACCAGACAAAGAAGGGACAGACGAGGACCAGACAAAGAAGTGAAACGTCGTCAGCGCTGCGTCCGTGTCACTTCTTTTTCTGTTCCTCGTCTTTTCGCGCTGTTTTTAATTCCGTTCTTCCAGGCTTGGGGCCGAGGGTCGTTCGGCGTAAACCCTCTCAGCCTCATCTGGCGGCAGCTGCACCGCCGGCACACCTGGCCGACATTCCCGCAGTTGTAGCATATAAGGCGTTGGTCGGCCGTTTGCCACACGTCGGTCTTCCGGGGTGCACGGGACTTCTCGTAGGAGTACTAGACCTGATCTACGTGGCGCCGGTCGTACTGCGGCGCAGGAGACTGACGTGGGGGTGGCGCGACATAGGCGCTAGGAGGGGCGGTTGCCGTTGGGCCATTGAGGTGTAAGTTAGCGTGGGTTCTTCAGGGGTGCCGCGCTGATGGAAACCTCTGGTTGGATGGCTCTCCAGACTTCTCCGCACGACCTCGGCGATGGAGAGCGAAGCTGGTCGGTCAGCGGCGGGTTCCAGCTTTCGGAGCTCTTCCCGACGACGTCACGGATGATCTGCCGAATGTTGTCCACACCGATAATGTCCAGGTCAAGCCGCGATTGTACGACAGTTGACTCAACAGAGTTGCCGACAATTCGGTGGTAGTTGCTTGTCCGGTCTAACAGTGAACACTTAATGTCTGTGGCTTCCGCTACAAAGCTGTCAACAATCGTTGGGGTGTGTCGGACAAGACTGCCGAAGATTTCACTCTTAACGCCACTCATTAGGACGCGCAGCTTCTCCTCTTCAGTGGCCTGAGGTTGAGCGCGGGAACTCAGGCGCAGGACATCCTCCACGATGCTGGTAATGCTTTCGTTTGGTGCTTGAGTTCTTGTCCAGAGGAGGTCGTCGGCGCGCTGTCTACGGTGCCGATTCGTCAATGTCTCTTTCAGGCCGGCGATAGAGGTGTCCCAGGAAATAAGTGGAGCCTCGTGGGTCTCAAACCACAGCCTCGCAGTGCCCTCTAAAGTGAAGTAGAGGTTTTGGAGGCGCTGCTTTGGGGTCCATTCATTATGGCGGGCTAAGTGTTCATAATGTTGAAGCCAGTCCTCCACATCCTCGTGGGCCTCGCCAAGAAAGGTCGTCATGGGCTTTTTGGGCAACGGGCAGGTGGACGACGGGTGGAGCTGTCCTGGTCTGCGCCGACTGGCTGTTCATCGTCTGTGTTGTTGACAGCTTGCTTTTGGCAGGCAGCGTAGAAAACTCGGCGCGTAGACATTCGAATCTCTATAAGACGGCAAGGTTCTCGAAATTACGAGAATGCTAAACTGGAAAGAATAAATAAACGGAGCGTCCTCTTCCAGATATCGAACCTGGGGCCTCTGCGCGAAGGCCAAGCACGGTAACCATTTGTCCATGCACGCGCTCGCCCGGCGACGCTCGTGGCAATATCATATCAGTGAATATCAATAAAACGAATGTGGCTTTCGTGAATTCCAATAAACGTGCGACACTAACACCAAGCAAATATCTTCACTTCCACGAACATGAACACATTTGCAGTTGTAGATCATTGTTATGAGAACCGACCATTAAATATTTTGAGGTTTTGTTTAATCTCCATGTCACTTGGAACGAACAGTAACGTGGCATTCCAAAAAAAAAGAAAAACTGCGAATAGTATCAGTGCATCTTTGAAAACTAAGATATATATGTGGTGTGAATTCGAAACAGACTATTTTCATATCGTTTGAAGACACAATTATGCGGTATGAAATTACTCTATATGGCAACTGTTCAGGGGATTGGTATAAATATAAAACACATTAAAAAAAACTATTCTTACGACTCATTTTACGACGGCTCAGAACTTTAAACAAATGATTGGGCTGGATATACTATTATTCAATTGATTTTGTAATTAAGTTACACAAACTTTTAATATAGACATAATTTTCAACTTAAAGTACAAGAAGAAAAAACATATCCGGCGTTAAGAAAGATTTATGATTTCTCAAATATTTACTAATTACGGTCTGAAAGAAAGACGGCACTCCATACCCTCCTTATTTAACACTTCACCAGAGTTTTTAATTTATTATGTATTAGATAGGTAAAAAAACAACGTGCGCGGATGAATTCATATGTTAGCATAACAATCAGTGTTATTTCTTAATAGTCCTTCCGTTATATTCATATTTGTTTTGCTAATACCTTTCTATATACAGTATTGTATAGTCATACACGTTTATTTGTTGTCTGCCTGGTCCCACAAAAATCATATTTGCTTTTGTGTGCCAGTACTTTTCTACATGTATGTTTGTGTAAAATAACGTTATTATTAGAACTATTGAAATAATAACTATTGCTTTTCTTAAATGCTTCTGATAACACTGACATCTCTCTCGACCCGCCGCTGTTCGTGTGAATGCTGGAGTCGGGGAGGAAGTGTCGCGGGTTCAGCTGATCACTCTTGTCCCGCACATCCCTCCCCGAAAGCATCACCCGTGTGAATACCCTTTAAGCCACATCTGCTCGAAGTGTATAATGTTCAACTACTTCAATAGCACTTACGTACATAATACCGCCGATAGTAACATTTATCCAAACCTGTTAACTTGATGGTTAGTAGCAAAACTGTAATTGTATTTTCTTTCACTATAAACATATTTGCATTTATTCATTCAGACACTCATTGGGTCACCTTCGCTGTTCGTTAGATTCCTTCGATATCTGCTTCTCTGATGTCAATATTTCTAGCAGCAAACGAGAGAACATCAAATCATCATTCTTGACAATATTCATGATCACAGTGAGCAGGTCAATAAATCTCTGTTGTTTTCGAAGCATTTTGTACCATGATATTTTGTTTTATAAACATTTTAATTAGCTACTAAAAAAGAGTGAATATCTTTTTTTTTCCAGAAAAGCTTAGTGCACGCGCAGGCCATCATCACGCAGCGGCGAAAGCTCGAAGTACGTTTGGCGTAAGGAATGAGAGTTGCGGAACGTATTTTCCCCTGCCTCCTCCGCAACTCGCGTAGGTGGCGTAGAGGTTGCGACGGAATCTTTCCAGACGCTAATCGCACTTCAAGCTTTCACCGCTTGGTGTCGTCCTTGGGTGAAAGATGTCTTGGTTGCCTCGGTGCCAGCACCGCTTCCAGGCTGAAGACACGCATTGACCAAAGCTAAGGGGCCAATTTGACCCGATGGGGCCGCATGTCCTGGTGCTTTCAATGCATGGATCTAATTCGCGTGCGGAAGAGCTGCATTTAAAAAAAAATTGTTGAACATTGACCCGAGATGACGCTGAGGAGAGCAGCCAAAAGATATACCCAATATGATGGGCGTTTTCACCCTGGACAAAGATGTCCATTATTGCCTGTCAATCGCACAATCAATGGTTGCGTCTCTGCAGGTGAACGGGCAGGGCTGGTGCCAGATCCTCGTCTTCCTGTCGTCAGCCTTCAGCTGCTGCTCGGTCTGGTTGACGGTGGGCTTCACGGCAGAACGCTTCGTGGCCGTCCGATATCCGATGTGGAGGTTTCAGTTGGGCGTCACCAAGCTCCATCCCAAGACCGCCATCATAGGGACCGCCGTGTGCAGCTTCGCCTTCAACGCCCACCTCCTAGTCTTCGTGGGTGTGCGGCAGGTGCAAGGAGGCTTCCAAGAATGCGGACTCAATCCGCAGTACGAGGAGTAAGTTGGAGACAGACCGAACACTTTACCACGTAAATTCTTCTCGCTCCGCAGAAATCCAACGGCCTTGGCGCGGACATGTTTTCCGTAACTGGAACGGCTAAATGCGCCAGAGCCACGGGAATTTCCCCTTCGAACTGAAAGGAATGAATTACACAACTTTTTGGTCCTGGGGCGGGACCAAGGGACCGGGACATTGCCGCCTGCTCCGATTGGTCAGCGGCGCGGAGCTGACCAATCGTAGCAGGCGGCGATGCCCGATCGAAAAGACAATCAGAAATGTTTGATGGTCCATCAAACTTTCTTGATGGCCCAGTAAGACCTTTTTGATGGATCATCACACGTTCTTGGAGGCCCATCAAACCTTCTTGACGGACCATCACACATTCTTGATGGTCCGACAGACCTCATCTGATGGCCCAACAGATCCTCTTGATGGTTCATCAGACTTCTTTGATGGTCCGATAGGCTTGCTTGACGGTGTCTGATGGACCATACAACATTTTATGATGGTGGCTGATGGACCATCAAATGCTTCTTTTGTAGCTCAGAGACCGTTATAACGTTTCTTGTAGTGACTGACGGCCAATCGAAATGTTTTTAATGTTGCCCTGGTGGACCATCAGGATATCTCGAATAGACCATCAGAACGCAAAGATGCTGATGGTGCTTCTCATGATATCTTTCGGTGATGGAAAAAACGTGACTATATTCGGGAGGTTCTAGCTGTGGCCGAGAGAAGGCGCCAATGATATCACGTCGTCGTGCATGCGTCAATTACATTCGGTGTGGAAAGCTGACAGCGGCGTGGCTTGATAACAGGGTGCTCAATCCGTAATAATCCACCTCAACAATTGTCCTAGGATACTCGAAAGGTAACGAAGACACCTTCTTATAGACTCAGGTAAGTTTTTGCAACCATAGTTTGTTTTAAATTGTTTCATTGTACGTTGGTAAAAGTAATTTGTTGATCCGCTTTGTATGTCAAGTAAATCATGTTTACGATCTAAGTGGCAGAGAACGTTACAAAAAACGTACTTTTGCTTGATAGGAAATTTATTCTACTAGGCGTACGTATACTGTGAACTAAATGTTTGCGACGAAAAACGTTTACAAAGCCGCGAATGCGGTAATACGAGGCTTACCGCATTCTCGGGCCCACTAAGCTTAGTGTATTGCACGCCGTCGTACGACGCCGTCATGCCCAGCATGGGCAATGAGGACAGAGTGTAGATAACCACTCAACGGGCACCGATAAACTTTCTGCGCGTAGTGTATTCAATCATTTCTAAATAGAAATAATAACATGCTTAACCAAAATAAAACTTTGCTTTCAGGTTTCTAAGGGAATTCGTAAGGTACCCTAAATCTTCGGATGTTTATTTTTCAAAAAATAATGGGCACGTAATAAAGTTCACAATTGACTGCAATAGAATCTTTGTCTTCTGCCGGTACATACGCGTGATTAGAAATGCATACCAACGAACAGACCATAAAACCATTAGGCCATCAGATGTCCCAAAATACGACCGACCAACAAACCATCACACCATCAAGCCATCAAACCATCACACCATTAGGCCATCAGACCATCAATGTCACAAAATACGACAGACCATCAGCCTGGTGGACCATCGAAATTTTTCCTGATGATGTTTTCGATAGCGTGTCCCTGTCCCTTGGTGCCGCCGTCTAGATTACAGCCTCTGTACACCGGTCGGGACAGCGGAGACATTCGTCCCTGCTGTCTCGTAGAATCTGGTGTCTCGCTGCGTCAGCGGCAGTCCTCTCCCTCGGCGCCGCGTGACTATACGCGGCACTGTGGACAGCTTGCGTTTGTACAAAAGTACACCCGCCGGCGATATGAAGGTGAACGCCGGACCGTCGACCGGTCCGTGCTATCAGCGCCATGAAGCGGCTGCCGTGGCGGCTCGCATTCTTATCGCGCGCTTCGCCAAGATTAAGCGCTTGGATTGAGCGCTGTTTTCAGATCTGCTGCTACACCCTGCAAAAAGCGTGGAAGTGGGTTTCGATTTCGGCATCGCTTTTTGTGGGGGCAGTGCCCACGTCATTGCCGGCAAATGATTTGCACGTTGCAGGTGAACTAGAGCGGACGTTCCTCGGCATGGTTTATCAGTGACTCAACCGCTTTCTTCGTTAATGAGCGAACGCTAATAACTGCGCATGCTAATAACTGTTCTTTTTAAGAAGCGGAAAGTGTAAGTTACTTTTTGATTTGTTCTGTAGCCTTCCGAGTTTTGCACATATCACAACAAAAAACTACTAAATTATATTGTCTACCAATAGCATCTGAAAGGCTCCTTCCCCAATCCTCGAGCTTTCTGCGGGGAGTATGAGCAGAGTTGACAACAGCGCTTGATCCAAGCGCTTAATCTCGGCGAAGCGCGAGTTAAGAAAACGAGCCGCCACGGCCGCCGCGTCATGGCGCTGATAGCACGGACCGGTCGAGGGTCCGGCGTTCACCTTCATATCGCCGGCGGGTGTACAAACGCAAGTACGAAAAGAAAATAACGACACGTTTTGAAAGTTTCAATGCACTGAGTGTTCAAAGGTTGGCAGAAAGCTGCAAGGTGTCGTTTTTGATCCGTCCTTTTGGTTATACATTTCAGTAATTTCTACTTGATACCAAAGTGTTCAGAATCTTCTTAGTCACCCATGTTCCGTTTTAACTCGTACCGCAGCTTATGCTACGGTCCGACGGCGTTCGCTTTCTTTGTGGGAGTTGCCATCAGTGGCTGAACAAATCACGTGCGGGAAAGACGCCGGATGAAGACGCGTCCACTGTGCGCGGTTCAGTTTTCTGGTGATATCAAACGCACAAAAGCGACTCAAGGTGAAAAGAAGTGCAATGTTCGCGGGTATATTTCAGACGCACCACGTTAGAACCAGCGAGTTTATACGCACTGTCAGAATCGATTTTGCTCGATCGGGTCTCTCTCTGAGAACTAAACTCTCGACGTTCTTGGCGTTTTTAGTAACCAGTTTCGACAAGGTGCACGAGTAGTCATCGAAAAAAAAATTCAGTAAACTAAAACTTTGAGCATAAACAAAGACCTAACCACCCCCCCCGCCAAAAAAAAAAAAACTAGAGTAGAAAGTTTGTTGCAAAAAGCTCTCTAATTTCGTTGAATGAACAGATCGAGAGTCTAGCTGCTTTTCCCATCTAAGCAGTTTGCTTTCGCTTCTGTGACAGGCCCGTTCGCTCATTTCCTAACGTCTGCTTCTTGCGCAGGAGTTGTGGTGACGACAGAACCTCTGATTGGCTTCAATATGAAATGATAGTGGGTAGGCGTCATTGCTAGATGCCTCGAGGTCTGCCCGGTATTTTTGTTTTATTTTCAATGAGCCAAGAAGAGTTTGGCGTTGTGACATTTTCGCAACCCTTGTGCAAGAAGCAGACGAACTTGCACTCCGCATAGTCATCGGCAGCCTAACAAATGCAGGGATTGGTTTATCGCGTTCGCGCCTTTCGCGTCGTGATTTTTCTATCAGCCTCCTAATAGGCTAATGCCGTTGCGCTTTAAATAGATGATGCCAACTCAACAGGCCCTTCATTTTTCAAGCTGTCAGCGACAACGCCGTGTGAGCGGTGAAATGTATAATGGCCGTAAGGTGATCAAGTCGACAATCTTTCCCAGCTATATGGCTGCCGCCACGTGTGTATAAATATTACATTAGATTTTATACTTCGTGCCCTTCCCATATAATAGAACGTTACAGCGTCCTGGCGACATTGAGGATCAACTATTAAACTGGTGCCCCACGGCCGAATAAATATGCACGTTTGGCGCTCAGCGTACTACGAAGCCTATTCCGCAGTGTACTTTGTAGGCCATGCACCATTAGTGTATGCCCACGCAAGCTGACGTGGAGAATGTAACGTGTGCTCAGTCGACGTTGATAAAAGCGAGCCTTTATTCGTCCAAAACCGCACGCCACAAATACTAATGATTAATCCATTAGTATTGAAATGTTCCCACGCAGCACCGAAACTTGGAACGTTTCTAGAAAGGGCCCGCCTTTAACGTTGTAGCGCAAAGACCTAATAAAAATGTATTACCTTTTGTCTGACATGCATCATTAGTAAGTCAGCGAATCAGTCAAAAAGGCTCCTGTTATTTCGGAGTTTTGGTTATAAGTAGTGTCTTGTGAGGTTTCTTTATTTTAATTATCTCCTCTTTGTAGAGGTTTGTTCATTGCAATACGGACAAAATGTCAACTGTTGCCTCTGTATTTTGCTGTGTCTATCTATCCAAATATTTTGAGAAAGCTCAATTTATTTCGTGAGTCTAGACGCCATGCTGATACAAAAGTGTAGTATATACTTCGTTTGCTCCTAAGTTGATACTGTGTTGGGAACTTGGGATGCTATGCGCTCTAAGGATCAATCATCCGTCTCTTTTTCATGGCCTGACGCCGCTCTATGCGCCTGGGCATGGTCGAGAGCTGGAGCAGGTGACGAAAAAATAGGCGTATGAGCGGTCCATTGAGCACGCACACCTTTTATCGCACTGTCAGCATACGAGAAAGCGAAATATAGCATACGCTAGGAGTTGCCGGATTTGCTAGCGGGTGCTGAATCTATGGTTGAAAGTGGCGCCGCGAGTCCCGGCTGTAGTCAGACAAAGGTTAACAATGCGCCAGAAGCTGCACCCCCCCTCATAACCGCAGCCAATGTTCCTCCGCAATGCGCAAGTAGTCCGCTGCCGAGGCGGACGTCGCGCTGACATCTGTCGGAATATTATACATTCCACTCATCCGCTAGAAAAAAAAGAAAAAAAAAGCTAAACGCGAAAAAAATATAACTTCTAACTGAACAGGCACAGCAATGCCAAATAAAATTATGATTATTATTAAAACAAAAATCTTGTAACGGTCCCAGCCATTGCCATTCCCCGCGCCCTTGGTCGCTCCAGCGTGTTCGTCTTCGACAAGCCCACCCGTCACATAACTGCCATTTCTCGTTGATCCGCGGAGCAATTCAGTGCCGCAGCAAATATATGATGGTCATACATAGTGGAGACTGAGACTGAGGTATGCAAGGAAAACTGGGACGAGAAAGAGGACTAGACACCGTCTCAAACGCAGCATATGATGGTGTTTAGTAGGGCAATTCTTAAAGGGACCGTGAACT
>JAZHYW010026071.1:0-49937 GCA_037355805.1 Ixodes ricinus | reverse complement strand
CTACGTATTGCTCGCGCACTCAAGGTTTTAGTCATGTACCTGTGTTTAAGGGAGACCAAGTTCGTCGTGACCGCTTATAGACTATGCTTGTAACCGCCTATGAAAGAACACACTGGCACACTGATATCATCTATCGAGTGCCTGTGGAACTGCGTGTAACTCGACTTGAGGATTTTGCAGTATTTGCGAGATGGAATCTATACGCCATCTATAGGATATGATAGAATTTAATGTTAGAAAAAATGTTTCAGGCCCACGGGAAAAAAATGATGCTTAGAAATATTGGAAGTACACGTGTAGTGCCCTACAGTTAGCGGACTGTGAATGTACAGTTGGCAACAATCGCATATGCGCACCCTTCCCCTGTCTGACAAGGAAAGAGGCAACAAAGGAAGGGCAGAACCAAGACTCGAAGGAGAAAAGAAAAAAATTCAACAGAATGCATACGGTTCATAAACATGCAAGGTTTCAGGAATAGGGTGAAGCGAATAGAAATTGAGGACCAAATCCATCTTAGCGGCATAGAAGAATCCCCCTTTATGCCATGAGTACACGCGGATAGGACGAAACAGGAGAGGAAAGGAACGCAATGGGAGAGGTCTAAAGGCCGGTTCAGACACTTGCGTTTGAGTGCGTTTGACTGCGGTGCGTCGAGAACCGAAAGCGAGTCACCAGCACATCTGTGCTTCGTATGAAGCGTGGCATCCAATTCAAGGAATCATCTTGGCACGCGATATAAGCAGCAGGGATGTCCTGGTTTTCGCTGCCGCAACGCAGTCAAACGCAGTCAAACGCAACTGTCTGAACCAGGCTTAAGAGCATTGGTGAAAGGACAAGATTGGTAGAGAGTCAAAGAAGATTGTGCGGAATATTTGTGGATGAAAGGTAGTATCGGGGTTGTGCCAACACTGTTGGGATTTGTATATTCCTGAACAGGAAATGACCCGAGAAAGGAAAACGCAGAGCACATAAGATGCATGAAAGAAGACATCAAGGAAATCGGGCAAGACCATGAAATACTAATCATAGGAGGTTTGAATGCTCACTATTAGCGGCGAGATGTTTTGGTGGCGCCCTCCTATGGTTCCCCCTTGTGACGTCATTACCTTGCGAACAACAAGGTCGATGGTGTTTGTAAATAGCATGGTGGAAGCTTGAAATCATTGCGCTCTCAAAGGAACAGTGCCAACACCGTCACAATTAAAGTTCTTTCATTCCTCTTATTTCCGTCGATGATAAATCCTTTTCTGACGTCATAGTCAGCGTTCAGCCAATCGTGGAAGGCCGACGACAGCGACGCTTTCGGTCGCGCACGTCGCCAATACTCTATTTAATCTTATGATGTACCGCAGGAAAGGCTACAAACACGAGCTCTTTGCTCTAGGACACATCTCGGTGGCACAAGCTCTCGTGCATTAAGGGAAGCGCGCGTGTTTATGAAGGCACTCTAATTAAGGGAAGCTGCCAGCTCTATGAGCTCGCGCTTCTAGCCTTCGCTGCGGTACAGCATATAGGTGAAACGGAGTATAGAAGGATCTTGATGCTTTCACAATTGTGACAGGAAGAATGTTACAGGAGTTATGTGAGGGCTTAGATCTGGTATCGGTAAATGCACAAAATAAATGTGAGTAAAAAGGTAACAAGGGAAAGGAACGACTTTCAATCAACAATAGACTACTCTATAACGTCCCACAACTTGTACAACAGAACGGGTTGCATGGAAATAGACGAAGAAGAATTGAAAAACTCATGGAGTGACCATACACGAATTAAGGTTAATTTTGGTAGGACGCAGCAAGAATCAGAAGAACAGAAGCAAGGACGCACGAGGACACAGCGCACCCGTAACAAACACTAGGACAACGTTCACAGTCACACCAAAGAGAAAGAAAGGGACACTTACACAGCGCTGACTTCAACTCTTTGTATATTCCCGCCTTTTTCTCTTCTTTCACGTCTAATGCATAACCTAGGCCTCATCTTTTTCTTTCTTTGCTGAAGGTTAACTGTAAAGGTTTTAAGCTAGAAATTGAAAATTAAAAATTAAAAATTAAAAATTAAAAATTACTGTAGATCAATGATGCAAAGCTAAGTAATCCAGCTCTTTTTGTGACAGCGCTATAGATGGATTGCTGATACACCTGCCGTTTTGCCTGGCAATGTTCTCCGCTTCTATTATTTCCCTTGTGAGCTGGTCTCGGCTCCTTGCCAACACCACACACTTGTCAAGTTCCGCTGTGCACCCACAGTCCCGAATGTGTATGCCAACATGAGACAAAACAACGTGAGAAAATCGTTGTTTCTTCAATAATAGAGAGTTTTAGTAGATCGTTCCGATGACTCCGATAACGATACCCGATACTCTGCCTCCGCCTTTGCGCTTACATATATAGTATCGTTATCGGGGGTATCGGAGGTATCGGAACGATCTACTAAAACTCTCTATTGTGGAGATGTACGGAACGTCAATCGTTTTTGACATAATAAAGGAACATTTTAGAATAATTTGCGCTAAGTTGCGTGCCATGTAAGGACGTAATTGTTTTTAAAAAATTGCCTGAGCGGAATCATGCAGCAGACGGCGCGGCGACGTCACGGCGACGTCGCACCGTCCACGTGACCCGCTCCGGCCAACCCAGAAAGTCCATCTCCGCTGCGTACAAAAATCGTCTGCTTCAAACGCCATTGCCTTGGAAATTGCCTTTTCAAACTTTTCACACGCATCCGATATGATGAAAACTTTGAGAAAGTGTTTAGTGCTTTACCAACTTCATGACAGACTAGTTTCGAAAAGTGTGAAGTTGGCGTTTATTTTTTAATCTGCCGTGTTGAGACGATCTCCATGTATTTCCCCATAGGGCGGGCCGCCTCCTGGAACCCTGAGTACCACGTGACTCGCGCCGCGCTGCTCTGTCGGCCATGTTGTCGGCGAAACACGCGGATCAAAGGATTGCGCTACTCTGCTCCGTAGGAGCTATATAGTGCTCTAATCGCGGCAACAACAACAGTCGGGCAACATGTTGCTGCCGCCCGGCAACCGTGTTGCCCGATTTGTTGTCCGACAACCCTGTCACACCGTGCTGACGGCGAGGACAACACGGGGAACACTCCGCCATCTTGATTGTTTACCTTTGTTCGTGTGCGGCGCGGAATCGCTGGAAATGTGACTCTACAAAGTGCTATACTTCGTTTCAGCTTGGGTCCAGACGCAGGCGATGCTGCAAGCGCGAGCTCCGGGCTTTCAGCGTCCCTGCCAAGCACGCGCGCTCGTGCAATACAAGCACTGTTCAGGGCCACACGCTCGCGCTCGTAGTATCGGCTGCGTCTGGACCCAAGCTGAAACACCGAAGTATAGTGCGGTCGAAGGGCCGGGAATGCTCCCACGGTACGACATCAGCCAGTGACTGTGATTAGAAAACTTGACATGGGGAGTATTTTCCGCTCTTTATTTTATCGAAATGTTCTTCATTCGCTGACAAAGCAGTAGCCCTAACCGAGGAAAGTGACATCGCTGATATAGGGCTCCTGCGTTGCCCAGGGGGTGCTGCGAAAAGGGCTTGTGACAGGCCTTGTTTGAATGCGTGCAAAACTGCTCGCCTCGTTTCAGCTTGGGTCCAGACGCAGCCAATGCTACGAGCGCGAGCGTGTGGCCCTGAACAGTGCTTGCATTGCACGAGCGCGCGTGCTTGGCAGGGACGCTGAAAGCCCGGAGCTCGCGCTTGTAGCATCGCCTGCGTCTGGACCCAAGCTGAAGCTGAAGTACGAGCGTCTCAGGTTGTCAGGCCGTGCAGAAGTGTTGCCTGCTCTGGTGCGGAGCGCAGAGATCACGATGAAAATACAAAGAAACAACAAAAACTCGAACTTAATCAGAAACTAAAGGCTGAACTCCTGGGACGAATATGCTGCGAATAACCGACGAATTTTGGCCGGCGGCTTTTGCTCTGCGCGTGCAATCAGCCCAGTGGCTGCTGCGTCGCGCGCAAAGCAAGCGTGCCGTCGGGCGGCGTTCGCCAGTTATTCGTCACATAATTCGTCCCATGGAGTTCAGCCTTAAGACTGCTAAGAGCGTGAGCATGAAGATGCCGTTTTCACGCGTTCCAAAGTAGACATGACAAAGAAAAGAAAAATGAAAGCGTCGCGACATGGGTGTTTTTCGACGTAACCACCTAGAATAAGAGACGCGTACCCTAGCGGTGGTGGCATGAATTTGGCACTTTTGATTGTCTTACGGCGTTGAGTCTGGCTGGTTTTTGGCGTCCAAAGGTGTTTTACATTCTTCAGGACCAGGCAGAAATAAAAAAGCTCGACTAACGTGTCAAAAGTACTGCGAGGCTCAATCAAGCTGAGCTTGTACTACCCAAAACGAGGGCGCTACAGTTTGTTCAAAGCGCTTCAGCGCAGGAGGCCTATATGTTCAGGATTTACGCCACCGTATGAAATGTGTCTGTCGGTTCTTTCATGCGATTCCTATTTCTACTGTAAAATTGCTTTAGCTACCGGCAGTACCCAAAGCGTCTTTTGTAACGTGGTGTTGAGCTGAACTGACAGTGCTTCGAAATTGCGACACCGACACCATCGGCCTTCATAACAATCGGTGGAATAAATATTTTTCAACGCTGTCTGCTTGTCTACCGCCTGCTATGTGATCGATTCATTCCCCCAAAACGTCCTGGGTAATTTTAAAACAAATCAGGTGTCTGAAGTAGCGCGGCCTGTTTGCCAGTTCCAAACATCAACGTTTACGCAATCGTGGCGCTAACACGTGTTCGACGCACGAGAGGCAGGAATGGCTCAGGAGCGTCTATACTTCGTTTCAGCTTGGGTGACCAGACGCATTACGATGCTGCAGCGCGAGCTCGAGGCTTTCAGAAGTCCTGCCAAGCACGCCGCGCCCGATGCAGTGCGCAGCACTCGTCCAGGGCCGCAGGCTCGCGCTTCTAGCTATCGGCTGCGTCTGGACCCAGGCACTGAAACGAAGTATAGCAAAAAGATTTCCGGAGATGCCCGTCGGCGCGCCAAAACCTTCTCTTCTCATCTCCTTCCTGGAAAACGAACCGGCTGTCGAGCCAAAGGGGTAAGCAAGCGGCCATTACCAATTCTTCTGAGGCGAGATCAGGCGAGATGCCCCACGAGAAAGGAAGTCACGTGTATTGCGCCGAGGGCTGGCCCGGCTGGCTTCCGGTTGAATCCGCCGAAATCGGGAGAGTAACTTTTCTCGGATCCAGATCGAGATTTGCAGCGGGAGGTAATCCCAAATGACAAATGGAACACATCCGTGCGTCGATCCCCATCGCCCTATTAAATGAAGCTCGCTCCAGAAAAAGTCGATCCCGGCGCGCTCCAAAACGAACCTGTGTAATTACACCGCCATTTGCTAGGGAGCTCCTGCGCCATCTTTGCCGCTCGTTCGTCGAACATATGTTTGCGCCGCGATTGCGAAAACGTCTTCGAATCGACCGCGCTCCACTCCGGATCTGGTCAAAATGATCCCGGCGCGCTCCAAAACGCCCAGTGGAATTCGCCATCGGATCCAGATCGAGATCTGTAGCGGGAGCTAATCCAAAACGATCAGTGGAACACGTCCCGTCTCGATCCCGATCGCCCAGTGAAATAGGCTCGCTCCAGAAAGTCGATCCCGGCGCGCTCCAAAACGACCAGGGAATTCGCCATTAGAGTGATAGCCATTTTTCAGGCGCGCCCTCTCTCTCTAAAGTAACGTATATATATATATATATATAATCTATTTGTTTCTATTTGACCGAGTGCTTGTTCCATGCAGAACCGTGCAGTACAGACCAGTTTTCTTGCAACAACTACCTGTGCATCGACAAACGCTATGTTTGTGACAACGACGACGACTGTGGCGACGGTAGCGACGAGGAAGCTTGCGGTGAGTGCTTGTTTTCGTACGTCTCGTTTGATCGCTGTTCCGAGCAGTTTCGCAGCACCGCTGCAGGTCGCATACGTGAGTAAAAGTAACCAGAATCTGCAAGCAGCATTAATATAACTTGGTGCAGCAAGTATGGTATCTGTAGGAAATGTGATGGCTTTCTTTTATGACCCCTGGGAACTCACTCAGACCCGTTTGTCTTCCGCATCACCCAAACGGTGGCAACTGGTGATACAAAAGTGTAATCTTACAATCTACTCCCCTTTGACCGCTACTCTGTACTCTACAAAAGCGTACCATGGAATCCCGAAACACTCAAGCACTGGCAACCTACGAAAAAAATAAATATATATATATATATATATTTCACATAGCAGTATTTTTATTTCGCAATTGTATTTTGACTGGAGCGCCCTCCTTTACCACTATAGTCACTGGCGGAAAAAGAAACGCGAGGTGTGGCGAGTGCCGTACATCCTATCATTTCCGCAGCCAATGGGATTGCGACATGAGCCGATATGAACGCCGAAGGACCAATCAGGAGGCAGGAAACGTGAACGCAAAGATAGGCCTCGCCTTCCTTAAGATGTTAAGGACTATAGACTTTTTCAGCGCTTATTACCCAGGCGAAAAATGCCTAGTCACTGGGCCGTGGGCGCATGCGCGGCGTCTCAGATTTCGTGCGAAAGAGTTACTGCGCACGTTCAGATCTCCTTCCACAGTTCAGTAGACAAAGATGGCAGCGCCCAGAAGACGATTATTGGAAAGGCCTATGCGGAGCGCAAGTTCGTCTGCTTCTTTTGCAGACGAACTCGCGCTCCGCATAGATCTAGCTGCTCAGGCAACAATGGCGAGTTCTTTTACGTTGTCATTCATTTCAGACTATAAGAAGCGCAAGTTCGTCTGCTTCTTTTCCAGGGGTTATGGTGACGTCAGAACGCCGAGCTCTGATTGGCTATGATTGAAGGATACTGGGTAGACCTCAAAGCAGAGCTGCCTTTTAAGGCTATCGTTTCCCATCTATGGGAAATTATATACTTTAATGTTGCGAAAAGTGTTTCAGGGTCATGTCGAAAAAACGAAGCTTAAAAAATAGGAAGTACACGTGTAGTGCTCTGCATTTAGCAGACTGTGAATGTACGGTCGGCAACAATCGCCTTTGTGCACCCTTCTCCTGTCTAACAAGGGAAGAGGCAACAAGGGCAGAACCAACGTTAATTAGAACACTCAGGAAATTGCCATAGGAGCCTGTATTAAAAAAGTGGCTCCGATCAGAACATGAGAACTGAACTAAACGCCATCGCAACGCCGTTGATTCTTCCGCCGAGGCCACACCGGGAACTGCACGGCTGCACGTATTCGTTCTAGTCAAGTCGCGTAAGGACCGGTGGCGCCATCTTGTAGTAGCCAGAGCATCGCATTCGATAGCGTCCTCGGTTACTGTTCAATTTTGGCTTTGATCGGCCATTTTGGCGCCAAACGTATGCAGTGGAAGGGGTTTCAGGGCTGCCAACCACCATGTGCCAGTGGACGCGCCGCGTGTAATCACCGAAGGTAGGATGCACCCAGGTCGGGACTCACTACCTGAAGTCACCGATGTGACATGGCTGTATAAAAACAATAATAATAGTGCCGCAAAACCCTGTAAACTAAACTTTAATGCAAACATCACGCTCCTGTTATTTTGTACTAATGCCCAATAAAATTTCTTACAAAGAGATGTTTTTTCCGTGTGTTTTTAGGCAAAAACATGCTTTCTAAAAGTTCATGGTGACCACAGTAAAGAAAAATGTTGGGCCGCAATCTTGGTACCTCGAGCCTGGGAGTTTCGGTACTCTAGAAGCATTCAGTGACTCTAGCAGTAGCCATATAAAGCAACTTTCATGTTTCAACTCGTTAAAGGGTGGCGCTGTTATCGTATTTAGCTCGGTCTCGGTCGACACCAGCGGTCCAAGTTTCAATGGTGAGATTCCCAACTGAGTGTTTTAGTAACGTTTGATGGAACCAAGACTCGCAGGGAAAAAAGAAACATACAGCAGAATGTAAGGTTCATAAACATTCAAGGTCTCAGGAATAGGGTGATGTGTATAGACATTGAGGACGAAACCCAAAAGGAAAATTTCACAGTGTAGACCAACGTTACTAGAACATTCAGTTGGGAAACTCGCCGTTGAAACCTGGGCCGCTGGCGTCCACCGAGACCGAGCTAAATACGACAACAGCGCCACTCTTTATCATTTGTCTTTATTGCTGTGGTCACCTTTTGAGCTTTTGGAAAACATGTTTTTGCGCAAAAACCAACGGAAAAAAACTCTTTTTGTGGTAACTTTTATTGGAGTTCAGCACAAAACGAAGGGCGCGTGACGTTTTCTAAAATCTTTAGTTTGCAAGGTTTTGCGGAACAATTAATATAGTTTTTATACAAACATGCCTCATCGGTGACTTCAGGTAGCGCGTCCCGACCTAGGCGCATCCTAACTTCGGTTGTACTTCGCGGCGCGTCCGCTTGGGAGACGGAGGTGGCACCCCTGAAACCAGACATGTACAAGTTACCCAGAAAAAGTAATTAGGTTATTGAGTATTGACGTCAAAAGTAATTTGAGTAGAGTAGAAACTACTCAAATGGACAGTAATTGAGAAAATTACTAATGACCTTAAAAAAGTAGCGAATTACTTTTGAAGTTATTTTTATACGGTTTTTATGATAAAAAGAAAGTAGAGAGGTTTTGATCCGTTAGTGAAATTGAGCTTGCCAAATATGAATTGGCTTGTTTTTTCTCACAGTAATGCTTTAATAGCTGATTCTGCTTCTGCGTGCCTAATTGTTTTGTACTTTCTTGTTTGTTTGGTCAATGACGTACTGCGAATGTGTCATTTCTACTTTGAGGTTTGGCACTGTCTGAGCTTGATTTTTTCGAGAGTGTTTGCTTTTTTACAATGTTGCGTAAAGTAACCTAAAAAGTACTTGAAATAAATTACAAAGTATATGAGAGGTTAGTACTTCAAGTAAAGCCATAAGTACACTGGGTGCAATGTACTTGAAGTAACGTATATAAATACAATATATCTCAAGGTAAAGTACTAGTACTTTTAACACCATCTTTCATGATGCCCTTTCATTCCCTATACAGTGTCTTTTTAACTGGCGTGCACTGCTCCAGAAATAATCGGAGGTGCATCAGTTTTTTACGGAAATGGCAGAAAATATTGTATAAGGTCAAGTCGCCACAGAGTAGTTGTTTTACTCTCGCTGACGTGATATTTGACACAAACAACTTGCAAGGCACTTATTTGTGTCGACCTTATAGCCGCCAATACTTCACTCAGAGAAATGACCAGATAACGTTTCGAAAGAGCCCGTTTTCACACGACGATACGCCATTTTTCGTTTTCAAATTCGGGGAATGTAAATTGAAGTCGGAAGTTTTACTTTCTTCGGAAAATACAAGTACATGTTCAGAAACTTTAGTTCAAGTACAGTACAATTTTTCTAAACAATAGTGCTTTAAGTACCATGTACATAGAGTACTTCCTAACACTGATTGTTTATTATATTTTATATAAAAAAACGTTGGGGGAATTACTACAGGTTTCTCGAACGATCTTTGAATCTTTGAAGATCTGCGTATTCTGAGTTTTGGGAGGAAAGGCAACGCAAAAAGGTAACATTTGCGTTGCCCTTGAGCACGCCATTCTTCGAGTACAGCACAAACTACGGGAGCACCAGATGAGTTTCAGAGTAGGTGCTGCATTTTGTTGCCTCCTTTGAGTGAGGATGCAGAGTGTACACCTCCTGCAGTGGGCGAGAGTTTCTACGTTGGGGAAAAGCGAGGACCAGCCCTTTCTTCAAATGGGTCAAGTCTCCTTGAGCTTCGGGAGACAGAGAAACGCCAGCCTTCGGCGCTCATCCCGCAGTTACACGGCCTCTCTTGCGTCGTGTCTGTTCGCTCCCCGCGCCTCGTAGCACTGTTGTTGCAGTAAGGGGGAGGGGGGCGGTTCGAACTCTCCAAACCATCCCCCCCCCCTCCTACGCCACATGCTTCCCTTTCTTTGCAAATATCAGCTGATCTTCCAACATCTCATATCTTTTTTTTTTGCGGGAATGTTTGTTGAAATGCAAAACAACCACTAAAATTCGACACTAATTTGTAACTTGAGTAGAAGTTACTCAGAAAAAGTATTTAAAGTAAACTACTGATTACCAAGTAAAAATGTAATTGGAAGTAACTAAATAACTCAGAAAAGTAGTTAAACTACAGTAACTTGAGTAGAGTATTTGAACAACGTACAAGTCTGCCTGAGACCCCGTCCACCGTATCTGTTTCGGCGCCCAAATGGACGATTAAAGCCAAAGTAGAAGTCACGTGCAGTTCCTCGAGTGGCCGCTGCAGGAGAAATGGCGGCGTCACGATCGCCATTACTTCGGTTCTCGAGAACGGATCGGTGCCACTTTTTCAGAGCAGGCTCTATGGCAGTTTCCCAACTGAGTGGTTTAGTAAAGTTGGTATAGATTAGACGTTTCCACTGGCAGTCTCGAACGAAGTGATTTACAGCGCGCATCCCTGGTTTTGAGAGTGTACGTCAGTGTTGCCCGACCGCGCTAGGACTGTGGATTTTCTGATCAATGGGCTGTGGTAGCCTGCGTATGCACAATTCCGGACGATGGTGGTGGCTAAATTGCCGCGTTTTATTTTTTCAATTTTTTGCTAATTCCGTGTGCGACAAAACAAATTCAACCTTAATGTTTGTTTTATTTTATGTTGATATTTTACGACACCATACACTTACCCGTGTCAATATACAGAGGTCTTAACTGAGAAAAATATTTAACCACGGAGGATAGCCGAAATGCATGGGTATTTATTTTTATTTGGAAATACTACTGGCTCCACTCAAGGAGCCATGGTAGGAGTGGGTACAAACATGTAAAGAAGATGCAGATTTATAAATAAAAGTTCAATTAAGTACAAATTCAACAGCAGATACAAAATTAGTAACAGTTCTGTTGACGACGACATCACTTGGTAACTCGTTCCATTCTTGAATTGCCCGTGGGAAAAAGAATATCTAAAACAGTCGTTTCTGAACCTGTATTGTTTTAACGCTCTAGTGTGGTTCAGACGACCCGGTCGAGAATGGTTGTATATAGTTAGAGCTTTCAACATGAAGCCAAAATAGAAGTTCTCTGCTCACAACGGGAAATTCGACGAGTCTCATCAATCGAACAACATATATTTTACGTACCCCACAGTGCCACGTTATCCGAACAGGATTTGAGAAAGGTCTCAAATAACACAACATATCCAATATACAGTGTCGACAACAGTCACTTCACGACGACCGGACGGAATCCGGCTTGTTTTGGCGCTCGTTTTGAAGAGAGTTGGTTTGATTTGCGCACCACGAAAGTAAACGAACGAACGTGTCTATTCCGTGCCAGTACCCCGAACTCGCCCCTATTACCTACTTTCGCGAAGATCGGCAACATATCCGAAAAAACTTGTCGAAAATTATAAAAAAAGAAAAAGAAAAAAGAAAAGAAGGTTCCAATTCACGCTGTGAAGATGGTTGGACAACGAAGCTGTGGTATGTGGAGCTGTGAAGATGGTTGGACAACGATTCCCCACTACACTATATGAGCCCTTTTAATTGCAAACGGCACTGTGAAGGTGGCACTCCAGTTTTTGACGTCCCACAGAACTTCCGTTTTATAAAAATAATGAGCAAAGGCCACCTTGACACCGCTGCTTGAAATGTAGAAGAAACGTTTAACCACCAATTCTCCTGGTGAATGCCAAAAGAACGAAGAAGTGCGAGATCCATTAAAATGTTTCGAGTATTATTGTAAACCGACTTGCCTCCTCCAAAATGAAATATGGTACATTCTTGTCCGTGTAACATTTATGCCTTCTAGCACTGTTGGCATAACCAAGCTCAACAGGCTTGCAAAGACGGTGTAACTGGAAGTCACTTGGGACCCAAGCGGCAGTTCATGTTTGTAAACAGCAAAAGGGTCTATATCAAATGATTGACGAAAGAAAAGTAAATGCACTGTACGAAAATTTTTGTTATATATGGAAGACTTCTACGTTGCCGTTGCCGCGGCAGATTATGCAACCGCAATCTTTACCGCGAAACGCATGCGGGGAGCGCAAGGTGCTTCGCATTGTTAGTGGCACTAATGACGTCACTCCACACGTACTCTGCCGTTGCCACGCCAGCTTATGAAGCCGCAATCTGTACCGTTAGACACATGCGTGGAGCACTACGTGCTTATTATTTATCACGCGGTTTTGACACTTGTTTTGTGGTTTTCTTATCGAAACAAGTGTCAAAACCACATGATAATCGACAAGGCGCGAGCGAATGGTGATAAAGCGCGCGCGATGGTTTACTGCCGACTATTATACTTCGTTTCAGCTTGGGTCCAGACGCAGCCGATGCTACAAGCACGAGCGTGTGACCCTGAACAGTGCCTGTACTGCACGAGCGCGCGTGCTTGGCAGGGACGCTGGAAGCCCGGAGCTCGCGCTTGTAGCATCGGCTGCGTCTGGACCCAAGCTCAAACGAAGTATAGGAAGTTTTGCTAGACAGTTTTCGCCGTCCCGCAACGCTCTCCGCAACCCGCTACGATATCCAAAACTCTACAGTCAAGGCCATCATTGCGCACGCGCAGTAGTTGCTTCTTCGTTGCGCAAAGCTTAGCGGAGGAAGAAACGCTGTCTACAAAAACTCTTTATTCTGTCGACTACTGTTCTGTCGACGGACACGAAAAAAACCCGAGCAACCAGTCATATACAGCTTCGCTGTAAAAACTCATGAACACGTTTGCCACACTATAGCTTTATTTACAATCCTTTAGGTGAATTCTGCCGTTTTGTCTTTTAACACAATTGCACTCTCAGAGTCGACTGCGCCTTTTCACTTAACCGTTTAACTGCAGTTAGGAATGCCACTTTACCGTTTTACGTCATGGCGTGAACAATTTACCCACCGCCTTTTCTTCATTTTCCTGCGTTTTGCTTATGTTTTTTTGCCTTCTTTGTCTGTGCAACTTGTCGCATTTATTTAATCAGGTTTAGATAGATGTCTGCCTAAGACTCGGAAGCGTAACAGCAAACATGTGATAGCGAGTAAATTGATTTGTTTATATCTGACCGAGTGCTTGTTCCGTGCAGAAAAGTGCAGTACAGACCAGTTTTCCTGCAACAATACACGGTGCATCGACAAACGCTATGTTTGTGACGACGACGACGACTGTGGCGACGGTAGCGACGAGGAAGCGTGCGGTGAGTGCTTGTGTTCGTACGTCTCGGTTGATCGTTATTCCGAGCAGTTTTGCAGCACTGCTGCCGGGCGCATACGTGAGCAAATGTAACCAGAATTTGCAAGCAGCATTAATATAACTTGGTTCAGCAAGTGAGGTATCCGTAGGAATTGTGACAGTTCTCTTTTATGACCTCTAGGAACTCACCCAGATCCGTTTCTGTTCCGCATCGCCCAAACGCGGTGGCAACTGGTGATACAATTCAGTGTATTCTTACAATCTGCACCCCTTTGACCGCTACTCTGTACTCTACAAAAGCGTACCATGGAATCCCGAAGCACTCAAGCACTGGCAACCTCATATTTCCCAAGCAGTTTTTTTTTTGCCTCGCAATCGTGTTTTAATTGGAGCGCCCTCTTTTACCGCTGTAGTGATTGGCGGATAAAGAAACACGAGATGTCGCGAGTCCCATGCATCCTATTATCGCCGCCACCAATGGGATTGCGACATGAGCCGATACGAACGCCGAAGGACCAATCAGGAAGCAGGAAACGTGAACGTAAAGATAGGGAACCCCCTGCGTTTCTGAAGATGTTAATGCATATAGACTTTTACAGCGCCTATTACCTAGGTTAAAAAATGCTTAGTCACCGGGCCTTGTACGCATGCGCGGCGTCTCATATTTCGTGCGAGAGAGTTACTGCGCACGCTCAGAACTCCTTCTACAGTCCAGTAGACAAAGATGGCAGGCGCCTAGAAGATGATTATTGGAAAGGTCTGTGCGGAGAGCAAGTTTGTCTGCTTCTTTTGCAGGGGTTGTGGTGACGTCAGAACGCCGAACTATAATTGTCTTTGATTGAAGGATAGTGGGTAGACCTCGAAGCAGGCTGCCTTAAGGCTATCATTTCCGATCTATGGGAAATTATAGCCTTTAATGTTGGGAAAAGTGTTTCAGGCACATGGCGAAGAAACGATGCTTAAATATATAAGACATACACGTGTAGTGCCGTACATTTAGCGGACTGTGAATGTACTGTCGGCAACAATCACCTTTGCGCACCCTTCCCCTGTATGACGAGGGAAGAGGCAACAAGGAAGGGCAGAACCAAGACTCACGGGAGAAAAAGAAAAATAGAACAGAATGCAGGGTTCATAAACATGCGAGGGTTCAGGAATAGGGTGAAGTGGATAGAAATTGAGGACCTAACTTAAACGAAAAATTTTATAGTGTACGGGGTCGCGGAGACACATTTAAGAGACATGGGAAAACTACTTTCTATGCCAGAGTACACGTGGATAGGTTGCAACAGACAGGAAGAGAAACGAAAAGGGGACGTCTAGGGGCATTGGTGAAAGGACAAGTTTGGAAGAGAGTCAAAGAAGATTGTAGGGAACATTGGGGTTGAATTGGGAGTGTGCCATCATTCTTGGGATTTGTATATTTGTGAACAGGAAATGAAGTGAGAAATGAAAACGCAGAACAAGGATGCATAAAAGGAGACATCAAGGAAATCGTGAAAGACCATGAAATACTAATCATAGGAGATATGAATGCTCACTTGGAGGAACTTGATGCTTTCACAGATGCGAAAGGAAGAATGTTACAGGTGTTATGCGAGGCCTTAGATCTTGTACTGGTAAATGTACAAATCAAATGTGAGGGAAAAGTAACATGGGAGAACAACTCTTAACCGACAATATACTACTGTATAAAGTCCCACAAATTATACAACAGAATGGGTTGCATGGAAATAGACGAAGAAGGAATGAAATACTGAAGGAGCGACCATAACGAAATTAAGGTTCATTTTGGTAGGACACAGCAAGAACCAGAAGCACGAAAGCAAGGAGACAAGGTAGGTTTTAGTGACGCACAGCTAAAAGAAAAATCAAAACGAATTGAGGACACAGTAGTCACACAAGCAGAGAAAGAGTGGTCGGGCATTGAACTAGTAGAAATATTCATCATTTAAAGTGCTGTCGTCCATATCTTCGACGTGTAATCTCACATACATTTAACGTGTTTGCCGATAACCCTGACGTAATATTCCGGCTCATAACCGGTAAGGTATTTTATATATATAATCTTAGTGTATTGCCATTGCAAATTGTACTTATCAATTGCTCAATAGGTTTGTTAATTGTGCATCCTAATTTGTGAAAAAGCACCCTGTAGTTCGACTTCACGTAGTTGCAGTCCTGAGTAGCTCAGAGGTTTGTTCACCAAACGAGCACGCCTAAAAAAAAAACACACAGAAGAAAATTCGTTTCTTTTTTTGTGTCAATGAAATAAAAAAACTTTAGCACTGTGAAATACTTCTGTAAAATAGAAGTTTTTGCCGCACTGTATCTACAATTACAATCATTAAGTAATTCTGCAGTCTCGTCTACTGACAAAAGTGCAGTCACAAAGTCGACTGTGCCTTTTCACTCGACCATTTCACCAGCGATAAAAATTCCTCCTGGCGGGAAAAAGGGAAAAAAAACTTATGGACGCTTTTGCCACACTATAGATTTATTTACAATCTTTTAGGTTAACTCTGCCGTTTTGTCTTTTAACACAACTTCACTCTCGAAGTCGCCTTCGCATTTTCATCTAACCATTTATACTGCAGTTAGAAATGCCTCCTTACCCTTTTACGTCATAGTTTGAACAGTTTAGGTACCGCTTTTTTGCATGTTTTGTCCGTATAACTTGTCGCATTTATTTAATCAAATTAGATAGATGTTTGCATCGGACTCTGAGGCCTAACAACAAACATGTGACAGCGAGTAAAATGATTTGTTTCTACTTGACCGAGTGCTTGTTCCGTGCAGAAAAGTGCAGAACAGACCAGTTTTCTTGCAACAATACACGGTGCATCGACAAACGCTGGGTTTGTGACAACGACGATGACTGTGGCGACGGTAGCGACGAGGAAGCGTGCGGTGAGTACTTGTGTTCGTACGTCTCTTGTGATCGTTATTCCCAGCAGTTTTGCTGCACTGCTTCCGGTCGCATATGTGAATAAGAGTAACCAGAATTTTCAAGCAGCATTAATATAACTTCGTGCAGCTAGTGAGGTCACATAGAGCTATTTTTGTTCCGCAGCGCCCCAAACGGTGGCAACTGGTGATACAAAAGTGCATTCTTACAATCTGCACCCCTTTCACCGCTACTTTGTACTCTACAAAAGCGTATCATGGAACCCCGCAGCACTCAAGCACTGGCTACCTACGACGAAAGAAAAATATTTCACTAGCTGATTTTTAGATGCGGAGCATCTCTTGCTCGGGTCTATGTCCCGCGACCTTGTAGTCCGCACTCAGACTACGCACGCGCAACTCTCCTCCTTCCCTCTCTCCAACAGCTGCGCGTTACTCTCTCCGCTCTCTCTCTCTCTACCAACTGCGTGCACTGCGCGTGCGTTCGCTTCTACTCACACCGCGCGCGCACGCGCAACTCTCCTCCTCTAGTCTCCTCTCCTTCAAGTGTGAAAAAAAATACGAAGTGTCTAGCGTTACGTCCGACGTAACCCAAGTTACGTCCAAACCTCCGCCTTCCCTAGGTTCACGGGGGAGAGAGAGGAGGGCGGGGGGGGGAGGGTTAGGTATACGCGTTTCAGTGCTCCGTCCGGACGTAACGCTAGCCACAGCGAAAAAAATAAACGGCGAGCGGTGAGCGTTTTAAGTTTCTCTGCCGCGAGCCGCGACGAAGGCTCGCGTAGGGGTGACGCTAGGGCAGTCGGTGGCGCCATCTCTCGACGTCAGCACGCAACTGACTCCTTCCTCGGAACCAACACGATGCTCCGCATCACCCCATGGTTCCCCTCGGGAAGATGGCGTAATTTTTTTCTGCCTCGCAATCATGTCTTAACTGAAGTGCTCTCTGGTACCGCCGTAGTCATTGGCGGATAAAGAAAGGCGAGGTGCGGCGAGTCCAGTGCTTCTTATTATCTCCTCAGCCAATGGGATTGCGACATGAGCCGATATGAACGCCGAAGGTCCAATCAGGAGGCAAGAAACGTGAACGTAAAGATAGGCCACGCCCCTGCGTTTCTTAAGCCGTCCAATGCCTAGAGACTTTTCGAGCACTTCTCAGCCAGGCGAAAAGTGCCCAGTTTGGGCCGTGGATGCTTGGGCGGCGTCTCATATTTCGTGCGAAGGAGTTACTGCGCACGCTCAGAACTCCTTCCACAGTTCAGTAGACAAAGATGGCAGCACCCAGAAGACGATTATTGGAAAGGTCTATCTGGAGTGAAAAGTTCGTCTGCTTCTTTTGCAGTCGAACTGGCGCTCCGCATAGCTTTAATGGTGCATTCACACTGGAAGTTGAGACACGTTTGTGAAGCGCTTGTAAATGCGGTTCCGACGAGAGACCCCGTTCAGACACACCGAGACGCGGTTGGCGGTTTCTCGGCGATCGTGCGTGATTAGGCAACTTTGTTTTACAATCCAAAATTCAGTTTAAACGACGATCCAAAGCCAAAATTTAGCTATTTTGGCACTGAAGATTTTTCTTCAGGCTGTTCGCTCGCATTAAGAATTTTGGGCAGCAAAAGGGGAGATATAGACCCGCGAAACCCGTGTGCGATTCCCTCGACTTTGTACTTGAGCAAAACCCAGCCAGGTCGGGGCCAGGCGTAGGCGCGCCTTGCTTACTCAGAAGAGGATGTCCCCGACCCTTTCTTCGAAGCGGACCCTTCCCGCACGAATAGCTTACCTTATTTTCTTGATAGAGGGCCAGTTTTCCCCCGAATCTCTCGCTCTTTTCATCTTCGGAGTTGTGAGCGGCACTGGTGGACCGCATGGTGCAGGTTGGAATGGGTTTGGTGCTAATCAGGAAGGTAGTAGAAGCTCCTCCCCACAAGCGTGATGCGCTCGCTTCAAAAGCCTCCGCAGTCGAGAAAATAGTTCGCTGAAAACGCCCCTTCTGCTCTAATGAATAGATATTGGCTACAGACAGACCTTGTAGCGGAGGGCAGCTTGCGCCATCTAGTAGGCGAGGCAAATTATGTATTTTGGGCTTCTACATTGCTCGCTTCGGAAGGTAGATGTAAAAAGAAGGCATAAGTGGCAACAAAAATTGTTCGTTACTAAAGAGATAAAAAGTCCTTGTCTATTACAGACCTGAGTTGGACCAATAGTGCAATTATATGAATTGAGAGGCGAAAACAAAGTGTCCTTTGTTCTGCAAATAGATAGAAATTGTAATTTCTGTAAGTAATGCATAAATGATGGTTGGTTTTAGCTTTATAACCTTCGTACACGAATTAGGTACATTCCGTACATTCGCTTCATTTGTTAAACACGGAAAGCGGAAAAAAGCCAGAAACCCCTGCGATTTGGGTTTTGACAAATCCGAAAGTGACCTTTGTTTTCCATTATGAATCCTAAAGTGGAGACAGCGGAATGCGAGTCCTCCGATTCTTCTTCGTCAAGAGAGTCTGGTGCAGCCTCGCCGTCTACGCCAATGCGCCATATGCGCCAACAGAGGAAGCATAAGAGCGGCGATGTCCTCAACCGAGTTGCAAAGGCAGCTGATAATGAACGCGTATGCTCAGGTGCGACACGCACCGGCCAAGCCCGGCCAACCGGCCTCACTGTGGAGGAGTCCTTCATCGAACTCAGCAAACTGCTTGGCGTTGCTGTACGGACCATCCTAAAGATCAAGAAGCAGTCTAAAACAAGCGAGGTTCAAGTTGTGACACCCTCTCGGAAGCGCCCAGCAAATGAAGGCAAGAGGCGGCGCAAAGTTAGGTACGGCGACTTCATGTTGTGCGCGCTGAGATCGTGCGTGCACCGTTTCTTTCGACAAAACGAGGTCCCCACGATCAAAAAAATAACGGCCGAATTCTGCAGAGCACTGAACTTCCCTCGCTGAAAGCTTGGACTGTGCGTCGCATTCTCCACGACAACGGATACGAGCCTGACTAGAAGGAACGAAACTCGCGGCTAATTGAACGAGAGGACATCGTCGCCTGACAGCAGAGGTACCGGCATGAGATTGCACGTCACTGACAAGATGATCGGAAGATCTTCTACCTGGGCGAGACGTGGATGACGGCAGGGCACACTGTATCAAAGGTGTGGATAGACTCGACCGTGGCCCCGTATCACGACGCCTTCATGCGTGGTTTCTCGACGGGTCTCGAGCAGCCATCGGGGAAGGGCCAGCGTCTTATCGTCACCCACATCGGCAGCGAGGACGGCTTCGTCAACGGCTGCCTGGACGTGTTCTGTGGCCAAAAGACCGTCGATTATCATAAGGAAATGAATGGTGCCCGCCTCGAGAAGTGTTCGGCGTTGTCCTCGACAGACTGCCGACAGGAAGCGTAATCGTCGTGGATAATGCTTCATACCATGCACGGCGATTGGAAGCAGTGCCGACGACGAGTTTCCGCAAGAACGATATCCGACTGTGGCTGAGGTCTAAAAAACATTCATGGGACCCCAAGATGCTGAAGAAGCAGCGCCTCGACATTGTGGCATTGGAGAAGCCACAGCACCTAAAGTATCATATGGACACTGCTGCCGCGACGGCTGTCTGCTCTGCGGTCAGACACCCACCGTATCACTGCGAGTTTAATCCAACTGAACTGATATGGACCCAGATCAAGAACGGCGTTGCTGTCCGAAGCACGACGTTCAAGATCGTCAACGTGGGGACACTCCTCAACGAAGAAGATGGCAAGGTCACCTCTGACAACGGAATTAATGCTGTGAGGCACGCTATTGACATTGAAGAAACGTTCAGAAGAGGTTGTGCCACAAGTGCCCACATCCAGCCCATCATCACCCAGCTGGATGGAGAGGACATCACATGCGGGAGTGACTTGTCTGGTGTTGAGCCCCTTGACGAAGCTTAACGCCAACATTAAGGAAAAAGCGTGCAACATTTCGGAATACCAAATGGTCTTTTTAAGGACCACACATATGCTGTAAAGCCGGATTGTCGTCCGTGTCCACGACTGACCTTCCGTGTCTCATGTTGCCATGCTTCTCTGCTTCGTTGCCATATAGCATTGTTTATGGCTTTTTGATATGGCAGCCACCAGAGAATATTTTCTTTGTGTTGCGATAATGTGTAAGCTTGCCTATACATTCCACTGAGCCATGAATCACCAGCATAGAGTTCAACTTCGCCAAAACAAAGGTTTGCAGCCCATCTACGGTAGAGACATCAGATGCCATATTGCCTTCCCGCTGTCCAAAAATTTCGCTAAGCAACAAATCGGATTTTGACTGCAAATAAGCTCTTTTTTGTCTAAGAAAAATGACAAAACAGATCACTGCCAGCGCTCTGCTTTAAATCACAAATGGGACGTCTGTGGCTATTCACACGACTGAGGAAACCCTGGGTATAGCAATACTGTGTGTTAGCACAGTGGAAAATGAAATCCCAGTGTCAGTGCTCTGTTTCGAAGTATGAAGGGACGCCTGCGGCCATTCACCCGACTGAGGCCACGCCAGAATCACAACGTGTGTCAGCACTGTGGGCAGCGAGTTCTCACTGCCAGTGATCTGTTTCGAAGAATAAATGGGACGTCTGTGGTCATTCGCACGACCGAGGCCAATCTGAGAACAATAGCAGCGTTTGTCAGCACCAGGCCCGTAGCCGGGAAGGGGGGGGGTGTAGAACGCTCCCGCCCCCTTCAATTCATTTGGGGGGGGGGGAGAGGCAGGGAGGAGTTTGAGGATGGCTTCGCGGATGTCAAGCGAAAGGTGCTCTTTTCTCTTTCTTGCTTTTCACAAACACGTCGGTTTCAGCTATGTACATGCGCACGATGATCCACCGGTTTCAGTCCATAGCCTCTGAAGATTTGACACATACGTAGTTTTTCACAAGCAAATCGGATCTGGGAGACCTGTGCAAGCCGGTAATCAGAGAGGGGCTCCAGCCGCCCCTCTGGACCAAGAAACATGCTAACAGGCTCACCACGTGGAAGAATGAGCAGGACTTTTCATGGCGCTGAATAAATCGGACACACGGGTCGCTGCGTGAACGACCGGCTAAAAAGTAGAGGACGCCACCCCCAACAGTCAGCACCGACAGACGCGCAAAGACGGGGTTGTTACGGCCTGTCTTCGGACTTTGCCGCCACGGCGACGCTGGCAACTTTGTGTGACAGCGTTGGGAGGCAGATTATGGAAGCCTTTCGCATGATGACGAGCCCGCAATGCATAGGCTCATCGTCTCTTTTGCTCACAAAGACCTTGGGGGACCGGCGGCTCGACTAATGTCCTTTATCTCTAACCCCCCCCCCCTCCCCTTCCCCCCCCCCCCCTCCCGTCTTTCGATGCTTAGAAGCCGTATGCTACGATGATGCATTTGAACCTAGATTACCGTGCAGCTGAATGCGACGCGGAAACTTGTCAGGGACGCCACTTTTCACAGATGCTACTTCGAAGACGTCATTTCATAGATACTGCTTCGAAGGCGTCATTTCCATAAACAGATGTTTTATTAACGCCAGCAAAGATACGGTCGAAATCGGGTGAAGACACTCACTGTGTTAGCGGTTCACTCATGCCCGTCCCACGCAGCCCACTACACTTATAAAGAAGAGTTTGTATTAGATCTGATGTTAGTGTCCAGTTCCAGCCAGCTGTGAACATTAGTCTGGCAACCTAAATAAACCAGTTTTAGTTACAAGACAAACTCGATGCATGGTGTTCAGAAGTGACTAATCCCACAAAAAGGGCGGTAAACTAAGAAAAAAGCCGAACCATGGACGTGCTCAAGCCTCCCGAGGGCCTGAACTTGACAGGAAACGTAGCGGAGAACTGGCAGCGGTTCAGACAATAGGGAATTTTCGTAGACCGCGTTTCCCCCTCCGCTGAGCCCTCCGCAACGAAGAAGCCGCTCCTGCGCCTGCGCGCCGATGGCCTTGACTGAAGAAACCCGGATCTCGTAGCGGGTTGCGGAGAGGGTTGCGGGACAGCGGAAACGATATACGAAAACTCCCTATTGTGTGGAACTGTACCAACGGGCGACGGAGACCACCAAGCGAACCGAAGAACAAAAGGCAGCCATTTTACTTTCTTTGGCGGGAACCGATGCAATGGAAGTCTACAACAGTTTTACCGTCGTACATGAAGAAAAACAGGGCTACCAAACAGTACTAAAGAAATTTGAAGAGTACTGCATGCCCTGGAAAAATGAAACCTGCGAACGGTACATTTTTCGTTCACGAAAACAAGAAAGTGGTGACCCGTTCGAACTGTGCCTGCGAGAGCTACAACTAAAAGTAAAATCGTGCAACTTCTCGACTCTGTCGGACTTCATGGTACGAGATCAAATCGTATGTGGGGTAACAGACAAAAACTGCGAGAGCGTTTGGTGCGCGAAGAAGATTTGACGTTGAAAAAGGCCATACAGCTCCGAAAGCTCTATAAGGCTCTTCAGGCACAAAATGAAACTCTCGACGGTCTTCGACGTGTCGACGCAGTAGACAAAAAGAAGAGAGCCGACATGCATGAGCGGAAAGTCCAACCGACGGGGAGAATTTGTCCCAAGTGCGACCGGAAGCATGATTCACAGAAATGTCCGACAAACAATAAAAAGTGCCACAAGTGCAACAGGATGAGTCACTTCGCCGTTTGTTGCAAAACGAAGGCTTTGGTAGATGAAGTAAAAGAACAGGACGACAGCGACTTCGCCGTTCTTAAAATCAGCGGTATAAAAAGGCACCATGACAGAACAGCACACGGCAAAACAGCACACGACAAAACAGCACGCGACAAAACAGCACGCTCAAAACAGCACGCGTCAAAACAGCACAGCGTCAAAACAGCACGGCGACAAAACAGCACGCGTCAAAATAGCACGCGACAAAGCAGCACAGCGTCAAAACGGCGCAGCGACAGAAGAGCACGTGCCAAAACAGCACGGCGTCAAAACAGCAGATTCAAAACTGCACAGCGAAAAAACAGCACAACGTCAGAACAGGACATTGACAATTATAGCTGAGGGCCTGGCATTTTCAGTTTTTATTATTTCTAAATTCGGCGTATCTTTTTCGGTTTTGATTCCAAGCAGAAACTTTCGGATTATTGCGGTGAATATTTGTAGACTCATAAATTTCGCAGTTCTTTTCGGTTTATTGACAAAAACCAGTATACTGACGAAAATGCAGTATTTAAAAGCGTGAGTTTCTTATTTGTTGCTGTCTGTGGCAGCCGACGTGACCTGTTCTGCAAGGCGCACTGGGACCCTATCGTGATCTGACATTATCGTCGTGTGCTCGTATTTGTACGTACACTGGACGAACATAAGCTTCACTACCACTTCGGTCGGAGAGGCAAACATCAATTCCAGAAATTTGCAAGCCTTGTACTTAGTGCGTTTTTTCCACATTTTCACGATTGCGAGGGGTGGTAAACTCGCGCCGTCCACAGAAACGACAATAATAAACTCGTATGTATGCCCTCCTCTAGTAGACGGAAGCTAGGGGTCTTAAAAATGTGCGGCATTTACGGACGTCCTTGATTTTCATTGTTCAGTTCACGATTAAACTCTCTTCTTTGAACAAAGAATTCGGCACACAAATTCATACCAGGTGAAAAAACCAGATTTTGTCCTGAAGACCCTCGGCCTCCGGAGCTTTTGTTGAACGTTGAACCGATCTCGGAGCAGGGTTGGGCAGAAATACTCAAAAATGTATTTGGAGATACAAATACTGGGACACATTAAAATAGTCGCTAAAATACTGATACTAAAGTACATCTTTAAAAATGTATCGCGATACGTATCGGAAATACATTTTAAATAGAGGCAAAAAGTCTTTGGAAGTACAAATAGAGGAATACATTTTAGGGAGGGCAGAAATACAAATACAGAAATACTGATACTGCAATACATTTTTCAAATTTGTTTCAGACGCCAACTGAGATGAAGCTTGAAGTTTGAAGTGGAAGATTTTTTTTTTTATCCCGAAATTGCATTTATGTAGGCTTGGCACTTAGCCTTGAAGGTAGTGGTTTCGGACGACGAAAAGTCTTCAATGGGCTCAAAAAAGCAAACAAAAAAAAAACATTCCATCAAGGACTGACCGCGGTCCCTTCCCTGACATCCTCTCTGTCTGACGAGGGATGCGAAAAGACTTCGACCACTAAATAAATTATATTTCACCCTAAATCCCATCAAAACGCCACCACGCCCCTGTTCAATAAGGACACCCCTGTCAACATTGATCACATGGCGTTGCGGTGGAATGAAATGGTATTCTTCACCTGTAGGTGTGGCCTTGAACATGAAACTTTACCACGCTGCTGTATGAAAGAACAATATGTACTCTCGTTGTAGGTTACCTCGTCGAAGATCGTGCAGGCACTGTCAGTTGGAATTTTCGGGAATAGTGGACCACCTAAAGCATCCTGGAACACATGTATTATCTTCTGTTACGGTTGAAAAAACGCTGCGGTGGCATCCCTGTTGTGAAGGTCCTTCCTCCCGACCCTCCGCCACCGACGCATATACTGTAGTCCTTAAGTTTCGTCTAGCATCATCCAAACAGAGACTTCGTAGATTGCGACCAGATATTGCCGGCACAGGTGCGAGCTCTCCGAGAAACAGAGCGCTCGAGGGAGTCGCAGGTGTACGAAGTCTGCGTCGGCTTAGCGAGGCCACGTCTGGCCTCCTTCCTGGGTTTTGGATCACCAGAGCAGCGGGTCATGTTCACGTCGGCTGATGACGTACCCTTGAGCCGTGCAATATTACGGGCGCAGCCGCAGACGCATTCGAATAAATGTTGAACTTAACTGCGTGAGTCATCCTACTATTTCAAGTCAACCCCCGCCAGGCTCGTGCTGCAACGGACTGTGACTCAGCATTGCCGGCTGGGTGTACTGTGTACGCTAAGGCAAGAGAGACGGTTAGCAGCGGGCATTGGATGCCAGCAAACAATGACTCCAGAAATCCCTACCTAATGGCGAATTCCACTGATCGTTTTGGAGCGCGCCGGGATCGACTTTTCTGGAGCGAGGCTATTTCATTGGGCGATCGGGATCGAGACGGACGTGTTCCACTGGTCGTTTAGGATTAGCTCCCACTCCAGATCTCGATCTGGATCCGGGAAAAGTCGCTCCGACGATTTCGGCGGATTTAAGCGGAAGCCAGCCGGGCCAGCCCTCGGCGTACACACGTGGCTTCCTTTCTCGCGGGGTATCTCGCCTGATCTCGCCCATCTCGCCTCAGAAGAATTCGTAATGGCCGCTTGCTACCCCTTGGCTCGACAGCCGGTTCGTTTTCCAAGAAGGAGAAGGTTTTGCCGCGCTACGGGCATTCCGGCAATCTTTGCTACAAGCTCCTGAGCCATTCCTGCCACTCGTGCGTCGAACACGTAGCGCCGCGATTGCGAAAACGTCTTCGAAACGACCGCGGCGGCCGCGGAAAGGGGATTCCCGGGCAGGTGAATGACGGGAAGGCATCCGCCGATCCCGGAGCAGTGGTCATATTCCACTGGGGATCCGTAGGCGGCGCGACCCTGTTCGGATCGTGTGCTCCATTCCGGATCTGGTCAACTGATCCCGGCGCGCTCCAAAACGCCCAGTGGAATTCGCCATAAGGACCTTCGGCAGAAGATGCTCTGACTCCAATCCTGGCACGCCACCTGTTTCGAGTCCCCGACTACGGAACAGTTCTCAGAAGAGAGGAGAGGACGCAAAGAAAAATATTTTGGAGAATCAGAAGGAACCTCGGTCAGCATAGTAACAATGCCCCAGCATCTCCTTGACCCTGGTGCCCTCAAAAGTAAAAACAAAATGCGTTCGGACTTGTTTTTTTTTCCGGGGGGGGGGGGGGAGGGGGGAGGGACGTATTTCTCAAGAAATGTAACGAAATACATTTCATCCTGATTGTATCGCGATACAAAGAAACATTCCAAATGTATTTCGATGGAGGAATACAGATACTGGTGAAAAAAATGTGTCGCGATACAGAAATAGAGATACGAAAAGTATTTCTGAAATACTATCGCGATACATGTGTATCGCGATACTGCTCAATCCTGTCTCGGAGACAAGCTGAAAACTGCGAAAGGAAGTGGCATACGGTCAGTAATGAGTCATAACCCCCCCCCCCCTGCCTCTCCGAACTCCCTCGAAAATACTGACCTTTTTCAGTTAAAACCGAATTTGAAAACATTAATTCGGCGTACTTTTACCGGTTTTATTCCGTTTAAGCCGAAAACGCTGAACCCTAAATATAGCGTATGTGGTTAAAAAAACGTATGTCTCAAAGTAGGCACTGTAAAGGAATGGTAGGGTCTAGGCCAATTCGTCGAAAGCCAACTCGTCGAGGGCCAATTTGTCAAATCCGTTTTCTTGGGAGCAAGTTCGGAGTGGGGAGTATACTCCATGGGCACATGAAGGCTCCCTGGGCAGTACCGAAGCCTTTGCTTGTGCGTATTCTGGCTATTTCTCGAGCAGTTCTGCTAACTTTGACGCGCAAATTTGCTAACAATGTCGTCTACAAAAAAAAACGAAAAAAAAACGAATTAGTTGGACGGGATAGTGTTGTCGTTAGTTGTTAAAAAACAAAAAAACAAAAACAGAAAGCGTGTGCGGCAACAGTGTGCTCAGCCCATGTTGTACGGCAGCAGTATTGAGGCTGTGGCATGTTTCTGCTTCACCGGTCTCCCCTCGATCAAGCCCTTCGTCGGAAATAACTTGTGAATTTAATTCAAAACGACTCCTCGCCTGCAAGCTGCAGCCGCGTGTTTCCTGGACATTTTATTCACGGCGAATATACCGCGCAGAATCGGTGCCCATGGTACACCTTGAATACGCTCGATATTAAAGTCACCTTATCCTACCGGTTCCATCGATGCATCTGTAATCGGCGCATCTCCCGCTTTTTTTTTTTTTGGGGGGGGGGGGGCGATTTAAACTTAAATGATAATTACGAAATGACGAGTACTATGGAACCTTACCGGACCGCCGCAAACCAGACGGTTCATAACTTGAGCTTATGGATTTCTTTTTCCCAATAACTTTTCCGCTTCCGCTGGTCCTACAAAAAAGACCAGACAACGCGGCCAACATCGACGCGAAGATATCACCTCTAACTACCCAATCTCTTAAAGTATGCCCCCATCCTTTATAACCTAGCGCCAAAAAATGAAAGGGCCAAGGAGGTTCGAAATTATTCGCGCAGAGAGAGGTGAAGAGCGCGCTCGAAGTTGCTACATGCGTGCAGTTTTGTCGCTGTGCTGTTTTGAGGCCGTGCTGTTTTGGCACGTGCTCTTTTGTCGCTGTGCCGTTTTGACGCTGTGCTGTTTTGTCGCGTGCTATTTTGACGTGTGCTGTTTTGTCGCCGTGCTGTTTTGACGCTGTGCTGTTTTGACGCGTGCTGTTTTGACCGTGCTCTTTGTGCGCGTGTTGCTTTGCCGTGTGCTGTTCTGTCGCGTTCCCGAAATCAGAACATGTAAGACTCAAAAAGAAGAAAAGTGTCTGGTCAAGGCCCTAGTAGCCAACAAGAAAGTGGAACTAAAAGTTGACACAGGATCCCAGGCAAATCTTTTGCCAAGTTCACTGTTCTGGAAGCTACACAAGACGGCGAGCCTGAAGCCAAGCATTTAAATCCTAAAAAGCTACAACGATGGTGTGGCTGCACACAAAGGGAAAGCACCGCTGGAAGTGAAACTCGAAGGAAAGAGCGCAAACATTGAGTTATTCATCGTGAAAAAAGGACGCCAGGCCATAATGAGATTAGCAGCTAGTGAACTCCTGGGGCTGGTCCAGCGAGAGAACATGGTGAATGAAACTATGGCCCAAGAAGTGGTACAGAAGTTTCCTAAGTTGTTTAAAGGACTAGGGTGTGTGGGACGGGAGTGTAAGATCGTCCCTAAAGAAGGAGCAGAGCCAGTGGTACAGCCAACGAGAAGAGTGCCACGAGCTCTGAAAGAACCACTCAAGAAAGAACTCCAGAGAATGAAAGAGGCTGGAGTCATCACCCGTGTCAATGAACCGACTGATTGGGTAAGCCCAATTGTGATAGTAAAGAGGAAATGAGGTGCTATTAGAATCCGCATGGATCCAAGGCAAGTGAATGAATGCATCAAACGGCAGCACTAACAAATGCCACGCCGTGAGGACATCAAAGCAGAACTGGCAAACGCCAAGCTCTTCTTAAGGCTGTATGCCAGCAGTGGGTATCACCCGATACCACTAGATGAGAAGGCCTCTCGAGTGTGCGCGTTTGGCACGCCATTTGAACGCTACCGATTTCTGAGACTACCATTTGGTATCCGATTGTCACCGGAAGTCTTCCAACAGAGCATGACTGAAGGTTTTGATGGACTTGAAGGGGTAAGAGTGGACGTTGATGATGTACTCGTATGGGGTCGATCCAAGGAAGAGCACGACAAGAGACTACGGGAAGCACTCAAAGCAACCCAAGGAGCTGGAATGACCTTCAACAAGGAAAAGTGTCAATTTGCGGTCCAAGAGATTAGCTACCTGGGTGACCGAATCACTAAAAATGGAGTGGAGCCGGATCCATCACTGGTTGCGTCAGGGCTTCAGATGTCTACTCCTCAAAGCAAGAGGGAAGTACACGGGATGCTGGGAGTTATCAACTATGATGGCAAGTATTTGCCACACCTGTCACAAAGAACAAATCTTCTCAGAAGCCTCATCAAGGATGATGTGATATTGCAGTGTACTGAGGCTCACGAAGCAGAATGGGACAGACTTAAGAGAACACCGACTAACAAACCAGTGTTAGCATTTTATGACCCTGAAAAGAAGACAAAAGTTACAGCTTGCGCACCACAGTATGGACTAGGAGCGGCACTCCTACAACTAAATGATACAGAGTGGCATCCAGTAGCATATGCGTCACGAGTGATGACCGACTGTGAAGTGCACCATGCACTCATTAAAAAAGAGACGCTTGCCATCACATTTGCCTGTGAGAAGTTCCATGACTTCATTTATGGTCGCAAGTTCACACTGGAAACCGACCATCGACCATTGATCTCCATAGCAAAGAAAAGCATTGGAGACATGCCACCTCGTCTGCAGCGATTTTTTATTCGTCTCATGAAGTACGAGTTTCACCTGTGATATCTACCTGGGAAGAACTTGGTGCTAGCCGACCCATTGCCTCGCATACCAGTAAAAGAGGACAAAAAGGAAGTGGTAGAACTGGAAGATGTTGAATTACATGCTGTCAGCATAGCTTTCACAACAGTGAGTCAAATGACACTCCAGAAACTGCAAGAGGCCATGGAGAGTTATGACGAACTACAGGGAGTTATTGCACGGATCCACCAGGGTCAAGAACAACAGGGAGACCTCAAGACGTACACATCAGAGTTGACTCTTGTCAACAGTGTCCTGTTAAAGGGTTCAAGAGTAGTTGTTCCAAAAGCTTGTCGTGCAGACATACTGGCAAGACTGCATGAAGGACACTTAGGCATGAGCAAATGCAAAGCGCGTGCTAGAGCTTTAGCATTCTGGCAAAGAATGAATGGTGACATTGAGTCATACATATCAAAGTGTGTAGCTTGTCTTTTGCATACCAGCAACCTGCTGAACCACTCATCATGAGAGAAATACCCAGTAAAGCGTGGGTGAGGGTTGGAGCTGATCTGTGCCAACATGCAGGATCGTCGTACCTCGTGGTATATGACGTTTACTCCAATTACCCTGAGGTGGTGCAGCTAACAGAGACTAGTGTTGCTGCAATGATCGACCATATGGTAAGTGCTTTCGCCAGGCATAGAATCCCCAAAGAACTCTGCACCAACAATGGTCCACAATTAGCAAGCAGAAAATTTGCAGCATTTGCAAGAAAGTGTAAGTTCGAATATATCATCTCGAACCCAAGTTTTCCAAGAGCGAATAGGCTCGCGGAAAAAGGGGTCCAAATGATCAAAAGGAGTTTAAAGAAAAATCAGTATGCAAAAGAAGGTTTTTGGCTACGGTTGTTAAACTAAAGGTGCACACCGCTCGAGAATGAATGGTCACCTTGCGAGTTATCCATGGAGCGACGATTGAGGTCTCGACTGCCAGACTTCTCAGCAGCACAAGGACGGTAAAGTGGCAAAACACAAACAAAATGTCACAACCGGTAGGCATTTGGAGCCACTGGGCAGTGGACAGACGGTGCCGGAAAGTGGAAAGTGAAAGCACAAGTCAAAGAGCAAGTGGCGCCAAAATCCTATGTGGTGCAAGCTGAGAATAGTGCTGTGTGCAGACGAAACAGGCAGCATTTACTTCTGAGCAAGGAAGCATTTGAAGAAACCATCTCGGACTCAGAGGTAAATGTTCCAACACAAGTGCGCAACGAGGACAATGTGCAGCACCAGGAAACTCGTGACCATGAAAGGGAAATAACGGTTGGTCGTGCAGACTATCCAGCGCCGGTGCCTGTGCCATCTCCCACTAGAGTGTCATCAAGACCAGAGGAGAAGAAAGTGAAGCTTACTTATGATGAACACTTCAACCAGGCATTGTCAAGTTGTAGTGTTTCAAGTTCGTCCTATGTTAGAAAGGAAGTTGTATCAGATCTGATGTTACCATCCAGTCTCAGGTAGCTGTAAATAGCAGTCTGGCAACCTGAATAAACCAGTTTTCGATACAAGACAAATTCGATGCAGAGTTTCGTGACCACTGCATTTTAACGTCGCTCCACGGAAACCAGTGCGATGAAAAGTCGGTGCCGTCATAATGTAGAGAAGCAAACTGAGGCAGACGAAGAAGGAGACGGCGTCTGACGCATGATGCTAAGCCTATGCCCATATCGACCTTTTCGATGTAAATACAATTGATGGATTCTCACGCTGTCGCGCAGAACCTATGGCGAATGAAAGTGGACATGGTTACGACTTAGCAACGTACGCTCGAGTAAGTGTAAAACCGCGGTAAATAGCAGGATAACTGCTACAAGAAGCTTGAGACGTAGAAATGCTGTCCGGCAGCCATGTTGAAAATATTCGTTTGCAAGGACAAGATTGGTTAGCGTAGGTCGTTACGTCATGGAAATGATGGGACGTGATTGGTGGCGGGGGAATGCAAGATTTCCTTTGAGGGTCATTTGCCACTACCTTCTTGACTTGTAACCAATTACAGCCGGTCGTGGCTTCGTTGGTGGCGGACTCTCCTCTCGTCACTCCCACGTCGATCGAATCTACTGTTTGTTTGACAGTAAGCTCAAATAAACGCCGTATGGATTACCTATGTTCCCTTTTTTCCTTTTGGTAGTAGTAAACGTTACAGGTCGAGCTAGCGCAGGTACCCTGCTGGCTCTGTAGTAGTGTGTTTGCTACGCAATTGGGCTCACGACGTCTCTATCGGCCTTCGTGGTGGCCATGCACGGTGTTGAAAGCTTTCCGTAATTCACGCGACTGTCTTAGTGATTACAAATGTTGCCATTTCGATCGATCGGAGGCGGGTTCCGACCTTCTACGGGCAAAGACTAACAAGGCAGAGAACGACGGCTTTGGCAACACGAATATTAAACAAACTCTTACCCCAATCAAATCACCGGAGTGAAGCCCGTTAAACTACTGGTCAATTCTTTTCGCGGCGGATTAAAGTGACGGACGTGAACATCACGTTTCTTCGTTGATTTGTCCGCTTCAACGCTAGGCCTACAGCGCCTTGGACGCCTCATCGGCGACAGATGCCATCTTGTTTCGAAAGCCACCGACGTCAGCGTCACGTTGCGATTAATTGCCTTTTCGCGGCTCGCGAAAACGGTTGGGATAAATCGGTTCCGATGTGGTTGGCGAAAACGTGCCCCAAGTCTTTGATTCCAGCTGCCTTGCGGTTGAGAACGCGCGGATCCGCTTTGCGGTTGCGGATCCGCTTCGAGTATGAACGTGCCATAACGGCTAAGGCGAAAATGGCGACTTGTTTTACGTTGTGATTCATTTTAGACAACGAGGAGCGCAAGTTCGTCTGCTTCATTTGCAGGAGATGTGGGGACATCAAAACGCCGAGCTATGATTGGCTCTGATTGAAGGATTGTGGGTAGACCTCAAAGCAAGCTGCCTTAATGTTGCGAAAACTGTTTCAGGCCCATTGCGAAAAAACGATGCTTAAAAATATAGAAAGTACACGTGTACTGCCCTGCATTTCGCGGACTGGGAATGTACGGTCGGCATTAATCGCCTTTACGCACCCTTCCCCTGTCTGACAAGGGAAGAGGCAACAAGGAAGGGCAGAACGAAGACTCGCAGGAGTGAGAAAAAGCTCTGTAATGCGAAATTAGAGCGCAGCTCTTGAGGTATTTCGATTTTGCGATATACCGTGACAGGAGGGTACGCAGGAGGAGGAGAGGAGGGTGCAAAGGAGGAGAAGGGAAGGGTACGGAAGAGGAAGGGTGGGTATGGAGGAGGGGAGGGTACAGAGGACCCTCCCCTCCTTCTCCACTTCTTCTCCTCACCTCCTCCTCCTTCTCTCCCTCCTCCTCCTCCTACACCACCACCTCCCCTTCTCGTCCTCCTCCTCCTCCCTCCTCCGCCTCCGTCCTCCTCTATAATCTCCCAGCCTCCCTCAGTTTCCACACTAAATTTAGCTGGAAAATTGACGCCACGTGACCTCAACACCAATTCAGTTTCTCCGCTAAATTTAGCGGGAAACATGAAGTCACTGGACTTCGTGTCACGTCACATATGAACAAATTCAGCTTCTCCTCTAGATTTAGCGGGAAAATCTGACTCACATGCACCTCAACACCAATTCAATTCCCCGCTAATTTTAGCGGGGAAACCAAATTGGTGTTTAGGTCATGTGACATTAGTTTTACCGCTAAATTTAGCGGAAAAACGGATTGCGCAGCGTTGCATCATGACACGTCACAGACATACCAGAGATATTCAGTTTCTTCGCTAAATTTAGCTGGCAATCGAAGTGGTGTAAACGTCTGTGACGTCCCATAACGGAACGCGCGCGGTTACGCCGACGGCGACGCCGCGAAACGCGGGAACGAGCGCCGAAGAGCTGCGCTCTAAAACATAACAGAATGTAGAGTTCATAAACATCGAAGGTTTCGGGAATAGGGTGAAGTGAATAGAAAGTGAGGACCAAACCCAAAAATAAAATTTTACAGTATATGGGGTAGCAGAGACACTATCTTAGAGAAATGGAAGAACCACCCTTTTATGCCGGAGTACACGTGGATAGGATAAAACAGGAAAGGAAAGGAACTGAAAGGGGGAGGTCTAGGGGCATTTGTGAAATGACAAGATTGAAAGAGAGTCAAAGATTGTAGTGAACATTTGTGAATGAAAGGTAGTATGGGGGGTGTGCCAACAGTCTTGGGATTTGCATTTTTGTGGACAGGAAATGATCCGAGAAAGGAAAACGCAGAGCACATAAGATTCAGAAAAGGAGACATCAAGGAAATAGGGAAAGACCATAAAATACTAGTCATTGAAGATGTGAATGCTCACTTGAGGGAACTTGATGCTTTCATGGATGCGACAGGAAGGACGTTACAGGAGTTGTGCGAGGCCTTAGATCTGGTACTGGTAATTATGCACAAACGAAATGTGAGTGAAAAGTAACATGAGAGAGGATCAGCTCTCAATCCACAATCGGCTCCTGTATAATGTCCCACAAATTGTACAGCAGAATGGGTTGCAGGAAAATAGACGAAGAAATAAGAATAAAAAAAAAAACTTAGGGAGTGACCATAAACGAATTAAGCTTAAGTTTGGTAGGACTCGGCAAGAACCAGAATCACAAAAGCAAGGAGACAAGATAGGTTTTAGTGACACACAGTGAAAGGAAATATCAAAACAAATTGAGGGCACAGTAGCCACACAAGCAGAGAAAGAGTGGTCATACAATGAATTAGCAGTCGCACAACGAATAGTAGAAATATTCATCCTTTAGGTGCTGTCGTCCATATCTTCGGCGCGTAATCTCACACAGCTATAATGTGTGTGCCGATAACCGTGACGTAATATTCCGGTTCTTATCCGGTGGTGTATATATATATATATATATATATATATATATATATATATATATATATATATATATATATATATATATATATATATATATATATATATATATATATATATATATATATATATGTGTGTGTGTGTATGTGTGTGTGTGTGTGAATTAAATATAGCGTAGGATGCCAAGGAGTATAAAGTAATGAAGTCGCACTTCTAAGCGTTGTTGTTGTTTCAAAGCATTTAGTTAGTCTACGTTTCGGCCTGACGCAGGCCTTCTTCAAAACTGGTTGCCGGAATCCGTTAAAGTTTTCGGTTTACATACCTCGGTCACGTCACATGTCAAACTGCCCAAGTCCACAACAATGCTATACTCCGCCTCACCCCACGTCCGGCAGCAGCAGTCGCTACTAGCCATCGGAGCTCGGAGCTAACTGAAGGCCGTGTCAGTTGCCCGTGACCTTCTGAAGGAAACGCCGTCACGTTCATAGAGCTGGATCGGCTCGGATGGCCCGCAACGTCCGCCGCGGCGAGACGAAAAGCGAGACGGAGCACAGTCGACGAGAAGTCTTTACGCTCGGTACCGTTCAAAAAATTATATTTCTACTGAAAAAAAAGAAAAGATGAAGATAGCGCACACAGTTAGCCAAGTAAACTCTGGGCCAACACGCATAAATAATGTCCCTGCTTAAAAAAATTGTAGAGCCATTCCACTCTGTGAAGGCAGTTGGTTAGCGAAGCTGTAACGACGCCTACAACAATTTACCAAATGCGACGTGGCGCACACCATTTATTTCCTTTATAACGTAATTCACAACTGTTTTATGGTCAGAGTGACACACGCTAAGATTCTCCGTTCTGACTGTGGAGAGATTCTTAACTAAAGTTAGATCAATGCATGATCCTTGAATGGTAGTTGGTTGAGTTACATCGGTGAAGCACAAAAGTGCAAACTCTTCCATGACGAATTGGATGAACCACTTGTGTTGCGGTTTCGAAATGTCCACGCTAAAGTCCCCGACAATGATTACCAGTGTTGCTTTATCCATTGACAGTGAGGAGAAATGCTTTCGCATGAAGCACTCGATGTCAGATTTGGGTGTATTCGATGAGATGCAGACCGTGAAAATTACGATTCCATCGCTAGTTTTCACGAAACACACATCCCCGCAATCGACTTGGTCATATTGGAGTTCATATGGTTGGACACAAGCTTCATCCCTAGCGTATAATGCGACGCCTGCCGTACGGCTGTCGTCTCGCTTCGCACACACCATTCCGGTGTATGCGGTCACTTGGCATAACAAGTCCTACGAGGGCTTCGAATGTCGTCAACCCCTTTCCAGAGCAGCTGCAACCGTAATCTGAACCGGGAAACGCCTGCTCATGCTTCGTATTGTTCACAGGCGCCTTATCATTCATCATGCGGTTTTGATGCTTGTTTTGCGATTGTTTTTTCTTTATTGAAACGAATACTGCGCTCTATGCTGTATGGCCTTGGAGCTTTTTGTTGACAACGACACGAAAAACAACCATGGCGGGGAAGAAGTATGCAACTTCGCTGTAGAAAAAAAAAACGCCTAGTCAACAGTGTAAACGACGGTCCTGGAACATTCAATAAGGAGCAACAGGTTGCAAATGACTGCCGAAGGTTATGGCTCACTGACTCGTCGACACTAAGCCGTCGACGGGGAATACGGAAAGGTACACGGGAAAAGGCAAGGGTTGAACTAATTGGATTGAATTAGCTACAGTCACTGAGTCCATTACAGGTTGATCAAAGGTGATTATTGCATGCATAGGTGACGTTATGCCGGGATCTTCATTGATCCCGGCCCGGATTGAATTAAATTTGTAAATAAGATATGATTCTCTCTGCTCGCGATCACGGTTGCTTTTGAAATTAGATTGTAAAACTGTAACGTCCAGTTTGTCAAATGTGTGTTCGGGTAAAGCCTTATGTTTTGAAAGGGGAAGTTTGGGAAATGATTTACATGTGCTTTGCGATTGTTAATCTCAATCGAAAAGGTGCGCTGGTCTGGTCCACGTACTGCTTACCGCAGGTGCCACATGTGAGGAGGAACATCACATTACTTGGGCCGCAGTTTAAGATTACATTTATTATGTAGGTGAAATTAAAATTCGTAATGTCTACCGTCGTTTTAGGTGTCAGGTGTTGACACACCTCGCAATTTGTCCTTCCGCAAGAGGGACTGCCAGTGCTTCTAGCGTAAGTTGTCTTATAGCGAGTTCGTTTGAGTCGCACTGGCACCGCGGTAGTTTTGTCCCACAATGCAACGCACTCACCGAGTACTGCACGGAAAACCGGTCTGAAACGAACTTGCCGAGTGGAGCGCGATGCTTTCGCCATCTATGTTATGTTAGGTGCACCAACTTTTGCCGATTCCGAAACAAGCGTCCTGCCAGGCGGGATAAAGCGACCGGCGGCACTTTACGTTTACGATGGCAAGTAACGGGAACAAATTGAGGGTCGTGGAGATTTTTACGCAGGGCAAGAGTTTCCGGCATGAACTGACTGCGGAGGAGCTCGAAGAGGTCACGAAAGGTAAGCAATCTTTCTGTTCTTATGATTCGAAGAGATATCCGAGAATGCAAAATATCAATCGGATTGGTACCTCAGACGTGAGACCCCAAAACCACGGCTTACAACTATTTTATCCGTAGGAATCTGAAGCAATATATTTTCAGACCATTTCTAGCATAACTGCTGTAACATGCAAAGACACCTATCTCCAAAGCTCGAATGACTCTGTTCTCCGTTGTAGCCGTACACCCGAAACTGGCGATAGATAGTTCGCGCTAACGATACATCGCATTGCAGATCCAAGCAAGCTTGCATCACTGGCAGCAGCACTGTGTGCTGTTCGCAAAAGTGCGGGAAATGACGGTAATTTGCACATATTAAATTATATAGCGCGCGGCTCGCAAGAGTCCGCGATATTTCATAGTCGCTGCTCGACAATTAATTGGAAATAATGTTTCACTTTCAGAAAATGTAGCAAGCTGCAATCTCCCACCAAAGGCTGCAGAAGGTGGTGCTGAGAACTTAACCGGTAATTTCCCCCTCTTGCAACAGTACTTTACATAGTACATTGGGTGGTCCAGATGTCAGGCCGAGAACTAAATAAATTGCAATAAAAAATCGAATTTGTAAGCTAGGACAGTGTTATTACATAAGTTCATATAAGTGGTAAATTTAATTTGTTAAATAAATAAAAAAACACCTGCTTTAGTCAAAAGTTACAAGAGAAAACAAAAAATTCCTAATTTCATGTGTATTCTAATGAAACCAAAAAATTGTCGTGGTTCATGTGCACGTTTGATTTAACAATAAAGTCCAGGGGAAAGAATTTGTCACCTTGTTATCGTTCAGTTTTTGTCTATCAGACGTGGCAGAGGTCCGTAGGAACGTTATGAAGTTTTGTTTTTATTTGTAACTTTTGACTAGGGCAAGTTTAACCTTCTATATTTCCAAAAATTAAATGCACCACCTAGCCAAAATTGTGGTAAAGTAGTGTCGTCGTTGTCAAATCAAGTTTTTTGCGATTTACGCAAGTCTCAGCCCGACATCTGAACCATCCAGTTATGTGAAATGTATGGCCTTTTCATGATTAAATATGCTTTCATGTTTCAGTGAAGGAGTGGGGAGAGGGCGAGACACGGCTGCTGCTGGACAAGTACAAACAGTACTTGCCGCATGTGGGCCCCATGAAACGTTTTGGAAGGAAGAAGAACATGTGGGCACAAATTTCAAGCGACATACACACCCAGCTAGGGTCTGTAAAGACAGAGCTGCAATGTGAAAATCGATACAAAACTCTTCTTAAAAGACGTGGTGGAGCAGTGAAGCACAACAACACATCTGGTTCTGACCCTGTGCCTGTTCCATTCAAAGATGAACTTGCTCAGATCAGGAGTATAGATGACAGCATTTCACCTGAGGTTCTGAGAGGTGTTGGTAGGGTTGAGCAAAAGCCCATTGCCACCTCTGGTCCCTCATGCGCACAGAATTTGCAAGGCAGTGGGCCCCCCCCCCCTGCTAAGAAGCGTCAAGAGAGCTCGCCCGTGGCAGAGGTGCTATGGCGCATCCACGAGGAGAAAGAGAAGCAGCGACAGCAAAGACACAAGGAGAAGATGGACATCCTCATGGCTCTCTTGCACGGTTCGCTGCCGCAAGTCGCTGCTACTGACTCCGATGATTGTTAAATTTCTTTTGGTCTTCAACATAACCTCAATCTATGTAAGCGAAAGTATATATAATCTCAAGCAAACATTAAAAAAACATTTGTCATTTCGTGTTTGTTGAATAAAGTTGTATTTGCAACATTCTGGATTTCTAGAAAAATGTGTCCTGCATGCATATGGACTACAGCAATATTTTCAAGGTGATGAACACAATCACATTTAGGGGCGCCTTTGGAGATGGCGGACCAAGTTGGCTCTCTTGCGTTCTCCGAGCTTCCTCAGGAGAGCTTCACTTTGCTCTTCGTCGTCTTCATCATCATCATCCTCTCTCTTCCTCTTCTTGTCGTTATCTTCCTCGGGAAGAAAATCATCGTCTCCGTTCAAGATACATAAATTGTGAAGGACACAACACGCCAGCATAAACTTCGTTGCTTTCTTTACCCTCCAGAACTCGAGGAGCAGCAGCTGTCTGAACCTCGCCTTCATCACGCCAAAGGCATTCTCGATCTTCACCCTTGTTTGGCTAAGCTTGAAGTTGAAATCTCTTTGAGCTTGAGTCATCTTCCCATAGTCCCTGAAGGGCGTAATAAGGTGTTCCCTGACAGGGTAGGCTGCATCACCTAGAATGTGATATTTGCCGGCACAGCAGATCTCGGGCAGCTCGTCCTTGATGAAGGATAACTTGTAAACCTTTGCGTCATGTGTTTTTCCGGGAGGTCCACAGAAAACATCGAGGAACTTTCTGTCTGCGTCGCAGATTGCTTGCAGGGTGAAGGCTGCCTTGTCATGCCTGTTCATATACGTTGAACGTATTTTGTAAACGGGGCACCTGGTCTCGACGTAGGATCCGTCGATGCACCCAATGACATTGGGGAATCCAGAGATCTGTAATTGAGAGAAGACTATAAAAATGTCGCCTGTTCCAAACAACACAAGATTTTCATGCTGCTAGCCGGTCCTTGCTCGTGAATATGGACGAAATTTACGGCGACCAGTCTCTCGTCCATGCAATTCTGTCCTACTAATATAGAAACCCATAGTCCGGATTATGGACAGTTTTTCTGGGGACGAATTGAGTAAATACCGGCAGTTTCGTCTCGTTATTAAAGACACTGATCCTCAACAAAAAAAAAAAGATTTTGTGATTGGCACACGTCTGAGTGTCTGTGGATTTCACTATTGTCTGTTATTTTTTGCCAGACTACTTGTATTCAAAAGCAAATTCACAAACAACAGAAAAAAGTTAACTGCAAATTGCACTGTGCCTACCCGAAATTCACCGTTGTCCGTTGCCCCTCTTTATTTTGGACGCGGGTCCAGAAGCCAAACAGAAAAAAAGATTAATGAACTGCAGAATTCACTATTATCCATTTTCCCCTCGAGGTAAGACCTTTGCACCTAAAGGTGGTGGGGTTTTTTCGGGCTTTCAAAACAAAAGGTATGTAATCCCCTTCCACAATGACATAAGCGATGAATCATATTCACTGCACATAGAACGCGAGGCTAGACGCTTCTTTGGTTAGTTCAAAGGCAGGAAAGACTAATCCCGGACCAAAGCTCACCGCTCAAGGACTGCACCTGAACAAAGACTTGATGAAGGAAAAGTTGTAATTTATCAACGACTTTGATGTGAGGACCTAATTTTTGTCCCTGGGGACCAAAAACACGAATCAGAAATGTCTTGAGATTTCCCCTTCATTTTATAGCCCATGTAAACATAACTAAAAAGCGAAATTAGAGGCCGATTTAAAAATAAGCGGAGTATTAGCAGCAACACTGTGAACCGCGTGGTAATGTAGTAGGGTTGAGGTAGATAACCTGAGTTGCAATTGCCGCTCACACACAATAAATATCTTAAATAGTGTAAAACGCACCTCTGCCGATTCGCTCAACTTTATTTGTTGCACAAGGGTGCTTTCAGCTCGATGCCACTGGGTCAAAGGTATGCTTGTCAGCTATGCCTGTTACTTAATGTTTGCTTTTGGCCTTGGTTCGTTACTATGGACATTTTTTCGGGGAAACAAAGGTGTCCGTATTAATGACACATGACTGTATCTTATTTGAACTAAGCTTGGCATGCGTGAATCACTGTCCACGAGCTACTCCAAAGACTACCTTTTTAGGAAAGGCTTGCTCGCATCAGGTGAGAAAGTTCAACAGTTAACATGCCCTTATGTTATTCTTAACACTCGAAACAGCTGTTTCGGTTGTATAGCGCCTACTACTAAGGCTCAAGTAGTCTAATGAATCGGACCTAGATTCATGTAGTATGTGGGACTTGCTCCCTGTTAAACTATAGTCCGTTGCAACCTAAGAACGAAGGGCGAGTGTAAGACGGGCCGGGGAGGAGGAAGCAGACGGAACGCTGGAGAAGAGAGAGGAAACCTCCTTCTCTCTTTAGCATTCCGTCTGCTTCCTCCTCCCCAGCCCGTCTTACCCTCGCCCTTCGTTCTTAGGTTGCAACGGACTATAGTTTGACATTTTTCAATGTATTCAAAGCTGCAGTGAATCAACTTGAAAAACAAGAAGACATAAAAGAAACTTGCCGTTTCAAATTTCTCTGCACAGGCTGCCTTTTCCTCACTAGTGCTCGGAAACTTGATTACTCGGGGGCCAATTTCATCGAGGAAACTTGCCACGCGCTCTATGGCATTAGTGCAGCGTGCTCTTGGCCATGTTGAACCTGCTTGACACATCCCGCAAGCAAGACTTGTTGCCGGCAAACCTGAAAAAATAAAGGTTATGGCACCTACTCGGGAAAACAAAATTCAGAATGTTCAGTTTTAGCATGTACAGTGATGTCTCGTTAATATGGACGCCTCCGTTCCCCCCAAAAATTGTCCATATTGCGAGTTTTCCATATTAACGAGACAAAAATGCATGTATTTTCTTACCACAGGAATGCCAACATATGTTCTTCTGCCGTCTTTTGCTTGCGCCCACCATGGTGTTGGCTCTTGGGGTAATGGACAGATTTCTCGTAGTCTGCTATGAGCTTATAGCAGACTGGTCTCTGCACCCGGAAATTCCTTCGAAACTGTGGGGTGATTAAAAAGAGTCGTCACTGTAATATCACTTTGTTAATCGACAATTCATACACGACTATTGGTGGAGGTGCAAATGTATGTTTACAATCTATGCTCACCATATAGTCATCGAGCTTTGTGTATATTTACACAGAAGCATTATAGCGCTTAGGGTTTAGCATGGTACAAATAAAAATATTTCCTACATTTACCACATTCGCTGCTGCCGCCGCAGCCTGACCCCCACCCCACCACCACCCCGATTAGCCCCACCATGGCAACATGCTGTTGACGTGCACGACGGGAAAAAAAGTATTGTTTGACAGAGTACTGCTGGGATGGATGGGTAAATTACTTCCAAAATAGTAAATTAATTACAATTACTTTGCTTCAAAAGTAGTTTAACTACAATTACAAATTACTTTTAAAAAGTAATGCAATTATTTTACAATTACTTATTTCTGAGACCGACCCGACTTAAACGAGTTGTATAGAATGCAACGCATTTGTTCATTCCTTGCCCCAATGTTTGAGGAGGCAAGCATCGCTGCATAAATGTACTTTCTTTTTATGAATTTTGTTAAATGCATGATAGAACTTGACAGTTCGAGGCAATGAAGTACTACATTGGTATATTTTTAATAAATAATAATAAATTAGTTCATATGTTGGAAGATGCCAGATCGCTATAGAAAAAATTGGGTTGACATATTTTTGTGCGACAGTACTGGAAGAGGGATCTAAGAAACTGGCAAAAAAGAAATAACTTCAGAGACAATTAAAATTCCCAACTCCGGCTGAAAGCTGCCGCTCAATTATTTTCTTTCAATACTTTGGCATGTTTACGCTATTGTTTTCTGCTCGTACTGCAGACGGCGCTACACTTTGCCGTTGAGGTGGGCTCCACTGATCTCTAGTAGGCTCCAAAGAGGATTGTCTCTCAGCCCGCAGTGTAAGCAACAAAACAACAAACAATGCGACGCTATTTATGTTGTGCGTGTGCGTTCGTGTCTGTATGCGTGTAGGGCCGCATGTGCGAACGCTGAAGCTTTCAGAGTGGTTCCGTCAGCGCCGCAAAGTTTTGCAAAAGTAATTGTAATTGGGCCTGAAATTTTGCAACTAGCAATTCCTGACGCTAGAAAGTAATTAAATTGCAATTACAATGCAGAGAGCAAGTCTGCTTCTTGCGGAGGAGTTGCGGTGATGTCAGAACGACGCCGAGCTTTGATTGCCCTTAATTGAAAGGATAGTGGGTAGACCTCAATGCATGCTGCCTCAAAGTCTACCCACAGTTTATTTATTATTTTTTTTACAATCAGCCAATGAGATTTTGGCGTTCTTACATCATCGTTAACCCCTGTGCAAGAAGCAGACGAATTTGCGCTCCGCATTCCTTTCAGCCGAAAGTAATTAATTGCAATTACAAATTACCAAGAGAAGTAACTATATTACAGTAATTCAATTACTGTAATTCAATTACTACTTAGGCATGGCTGCCGGGCAATATTATTGAAGTCAAGCCAATCGCAAACTGACTCCTGCATCTTCAGCTTGCGCTACCCGAATTTCAAAACGAGTCTCTTGACATGCTCCTGATCTGTATTGCATGACTACACCTTGTAAATATTGCGATCACTTTTCTTCGCAATCGCAGGCTTTTTAGAGCAGCTAACCCAGGGCTGGGCTTAGCGCTGCGAGGTCCGACAAAGCTATCAAACGAGCGCGAACATTCACATACCTCCTCATCGTCGTAGATGTGGACGACGTCGTTGATGAAATTAACAACTTTTGGCCGTGTCACTCTTCTACGGTCCGTGAGCACCTCAAGGAGCTCCTCGTCTTCGCTGTCAGAAGAGCTAGACTCGAGCAGATCGGCTACTAGTGCTAGATGCTGCAAAGAAATCATCCCGCTCTGTGCCCTAGGCATGTTCGGCACTTACGATTTCGGTTTCTCCCAGGCAATGCCCCGATGCATGCCGGGATTGCATTCTAGCGCACGCCCGATTTTCTCGGTGCAAGGGAGTGCAACACTCCGTGCGTGCGGGCGCTGAAACGAACTCAGAAAGTGCTGCCACCCATGGAGTGCCGGTCGAAACGAACTCGTTTTCGGCCGCGAGTGGGCACGCGTGGGCACGCGTGCAGTGAAACGAACTCGCTATTAGACCTAACTACGGCGTCCCTATGATTGTGTGAGCGTCTGTAGACTACTCGGGGAACGGAAGGGGCAGCTCTTGCGAGGCGTTCACTTTGCTGTAAAATGTTAAAATGTTTTCTTACTATGGGTGCGGCGTTCGGAGACTTATTGTTAAAACTTAGTACGAGGTTCGCCCGAAGCTCCTCTGCCGGAGGGCTCCCCTTACTTAGCAAGAGACCCCGATCAAGGGCCTGAGCCCTATTGATCGCATCGTCGGTAAAGTTGAGTGGCCAATTTTGAGTCATTAATTAGCACTGTCGTGTCTAGAAAGGTAATGTCAGATTTTGAATAAATATGTGTAAAGGTGTTTGCCACACTAGACATATTTATAATAATTCAGAGAAATCCTGTTGTTTTGTCTATTGACACAAGTGCACTCCCAAAGTCGACTGCGACATTTCACTAGACCATTTAACCATCGTTACAAATTTTCCCTGGCGGGGAAAAAATTATGAAAGATTTTGCCACACTATAGCTTTATTTACAATCTTTTAGGTTAATTCTGCCGTTTTGTCTTCTAACACAACTGCGCTCTCATAGTCGACCGCGCCTTTTCACTTAACCGTTTATACTGCAGTTATGAAATGCCTCCCTGACCTTTTTACGTCATGGTGCTAACAGTTCAGGTACCGCTTCTTCTGCATTTTCCTGCGTTTCGCTTATGTTTTCTGCGTTCTTAGTCCGTGTAACTTGTTGCATTTATTTAGTCAGGTTTAGATAGATGATTGCGTCGGGCTTGGAGGCCTAACAGCAAACATGATGACAGCGAGTAACTTGATTTGCTTCTATTTGACCGAGTGCTTGTTCCGTGCAGAAAAGTGCAGTACAGACCAGTTTTCTTGCAACAATACACGGTGCATCGACAAACGCTGGGTTTGTGACGACGACGACGACTGTGGCGACGGTAGCGACGAGGAAGCGTGCGGTGAGTGCTTGTTTTCGTACGTCTCGTTTGATCGTTAATCCGAGCAGCATTGCAGCACTGCTGTCGGGCGCGTACGTGAGCAAAAGTAATCAGAATTTGCAGGCAGAATTAATATAACTTGGTGCAGCAAGTGAGGTATCCGCAGAAAATGTGACAGTTCTCTTTTATGACCTCTGGGAACTCACTCAGACTATTCCACATCGCCCAAATGGTGGCAACTGGTGATACTAAAGTGTATTGTTAATCTCTGCTTTCCTATGCCCGCCACTCTGTAATCTACAAAAGCGTATCATAGAATCATGCAGCACTCAAGCACTGACAACCTACGGCGAAAAGAAAATATATATAGGGTGGTTCAAGTCACCAGGCTCGATCTAAAATGGGCCGTAAAAATCGACGCCTGCACGTAGCAATCTAAACTTTTCGTCAAAGGTGTAATTCAAAGGTCGGTTTTTTCTTGTAAAGTTACAAATCGTAGTTCTCTTTAGCGGGGTGTGTTTGGCGTTCGTATTGATAGATGGCGCTACCTCCATATCGCGACGACTCGCGACCACCGTGGTTTATTAAAATGAATATAATCTTATTGAAATCTACCCTCGGTTAAAAAATAAATGCAAACAATAAAAACAAAACTTAAAGTAAAAAAACGCGTCTGCATAACGGCGGCGCTTTTGCTGCCAACGGATTTCGTCTGCGTGTCATTTGCTTTCTTTCGCTGATCGGCTGCACCTTCAGACGCTGCTTCCGACGCCATCTATCAATACGAACACCAAACACACCCCGCTACTGGACTTGGTCGTCTGGGTCGCCGCCCGCCGTAGACCCTGGCAAGTTTCTTGCCCCTATTTTTTTATTAAAAGAAAACTATGCTTTGTAATTTTACAAGAAAAAAACGACCTGTGAAATACACCTTTGACGAAAAGTTTAGATGGCTACGTGCAGGCGTCGATTTTTACGGTCCATTTTAGATCGAACCTGGAGACTTGAACCACCCTATATATTTCACAACCAGATTTTTTTCTGCCTCGCAATCGTGTCTTAACGGAAGCGCCCTCTGTTACCGCTATAGTCATTGATGTTGTGACCGTAGGGGTCCGAGTGCGACCACATGGTCGCCAGGCAAAAAGAACACAACCACCCCGGTTGACAGCTCGCCAAAAAGTGTCTTTAATTGAAAATCAACGACCGGAAGAAACTCCGTTTCCGGTAGCACCGCAGCACAACACATGGCGCCATCTATTGCCAGGTGTCCTCACTACATCTCCCCTTCCAGCTCGAGGGAACTTTACCTCGTGCTTTCACAAGTTCAGTCTTTGAGGAGGCTTGACTTGCCGCCCCGAACGTGTGACGCGTATACCCGTGGATGCTAGAACTGGGCACCACCGCGGAGTCGCCTGTTGGTCTTTCGGCGACAGGAACTGGCCCGTCTGAAGTTGCAGGCTGGGTGCAAACAAAGTCGCTTGGCTGGCTGGGTGTACTGGGCGTAAACGGTACCAAGTGGCGACGGTTGCGCTGGACAACACCCCTTGGCGTCTCGACCACGTAGGAGCGCGGCCGCTTGGCCGGGCTCAACACCCTAGCAGCACATGGTATATCTTGTACCCACACGTCTTCCCCTGCTTCCAGAGGGCGCAGTGACTGGGCGGCGTGACGCCTGTTGAAGTCCTTGCGTTGACGTCTCTTCATCCTCTGGTCCTTGCTCTTGACGAGCTTTGGTGACGGCCACTTCGGCATCAGCGATGCGTGTAACCCTGGCAGCCTGGTCCGGAGACGACGACCCATGAGCAGCTCCGAAGGGCTGTAGCCGGTCACTCCGGGTGTGTCCCGGTACACTAGTAACGCCATGTGCGGATCCTCTGCCTTCACGAAGAGCTCCTTCAGTGTTCGAACCATACGCTCTGCCTCGCCATTCGCTTGCGGGTACTTCGGGCTGCTTGTCCGGTGGGCAAACCCATACAAGGCTGCGAAAGAGGCAAATTCCGTTGACGAAAACTGCGGACCGTTATCCGAGACCACGGTCTCCGGAATCCCAAAGCGGGCAAAGGAACTCTTCATAGCCGCGATGACGGAGCTTGACGTTGTGGTCGCAAGACTGACCACCTCGGGGAAACGGGAATAATAGTCAACCATGACCACATAGTTGCGTCCTTGCAGCTCGAAGAGGTCAACCCCGATACGTTGCCAAGGGCGATCGGGTGTAGGAGTCCCGAGAAGCGGCTCGCAGCGCTGAATTCGTGTTTGGGCACAACGCTCACACGTTCCCACCAGTTGCTCCAGCTCGCTGTTCAAGGTTGGCCACCACACTGAGTCGCGAGCCCTTGCCTTGCATCTTCCCACGCCTTGGTGGCCCTCGTGGAGTAATGTTAGCATCTCCTTCTGAAGGGTCTGAGGAACCACGATGCGACAGTCCTTCAGCAACAGGCCCTCGAAGGCTGTGATGTTGCCTCGCTCCTTCCAGAAAGCCCTAAGGTGAACTGGAACGTTGGACACCTTCTTGGGCCACCCATCCTTGCAGAATCGGAGTAGGCCGGCACAGACTCCATCCTCTGCTTGGTGCTGGCGAAGGCGATCGAGGCGAGTGGATGCAAGACTCTCGATGTCCTTGAGCAGAGACCCAACGAAGAGCTCGACGGTGTCGACTTTGTTGTCGGCAGGCTGTACAGGAGCTCGGGAAAGGGTGTCTGCTGTCGCCAGGAGCTTCCCCGGTACATAGAGAACGTTGTACTGGTAGGCCATAAGCCGCATCCTCAGGCGCTGAATGCGAGGAGGCATAGTGTCCAGTTCCGCAGATCCCAACAGAGCGACGAGGGGTCGATGATCTGTTTCGACATCAAACCTGATGCCACGGACGAACTGGTCGAACCTTTCAACGGCCCATGTGACGGCCAGAGCCTCTTTCTCCGTCTGGCTATACCGGGTTTCAGTCGGTGTAAGAGATCGCGATGCGTAGGCAACGGCACGACGCTCTCCCGATGGTTGGTCCTGTAGCAGAACGGCTCCCAGTCCATACGAACTTGCATCAGCCGACACTGTTGTATGGTACGAAGGATCATACTTGGCCATGCAAACTTTGGAGCTCAACATGCCCTTAAGACGGTCAAAGGCAGACTGCTGACTGGGCCCCCAACACCAGGCACTGTTCTTTTGAAGAAGAGCTCGAATCGGCGTAGTCACGTCGGACAGGTGAGGAAGGAAACGGCCTACGTGATTAGCCATGCCGAGAAGTCTCCTGACACCGCTGACGTCCACTGGGGCCTCCAAGTTGACCAGAGCCTGGACCTTGTCTGGATCGGGGCTGATACCGTCTGCACTGACAGTGACTCCCAAGAACCTGACAGCGGACGCTGAAAAGACGCACTTGGCCCTGTTCAGTTTCACTCCGGCACTGCTCAGGCGACCCAACACTGTTGCAAGACGCTGGTCATGTTCCTCTTGGGTGCGTCCGAAGACCAGAATGTCGTCGATCATGTGGACGACTCCGTCGAGACCCTCCAGGATCCTCCCCATTTGACGTTGGAAATACTCCGGAGCGGAGCAAATTCCAAAAGGAAGGCGACAGAAGCAGTATCTGCCGAACGGCGTGATGAAGGTCGTGAGGAGCTGGCTTTCGGCAGATAGCTTGATCTGGTGAAAACTGGCTGTAGCGTCGAGCTTGGAGAAGATCCGTGCAGGACCCAGACGTCCCAGGATGTGCTCCACCGATGGGAGGACGTGACGCTCCCGCTGGACCACCTGGTTAAGGCGTGTGAGATCGACACAGATCCGGTATCCTCCAGAGGACTTGGGGACGACAACGATACCAGAGCACCAGTCTGTCGGATCGTCGACTTTGCGGATCACACCGTCAGCTTCTAGCTTATCCAGTTCTTCGCGGACAATGTTATGAAGGGGAATCGGAATGCGGCGAGGAACGCTGAGGGAGAACGGCTGTGCTCCTGGCTGGAGTCGAATCACATACTCGTCCTTCAGCTCACCCAATCCTTCGAAGATGTTGCTGTGAAGAGGGCTTTGCTGGTTGAGGCTGGAGAGGGCGTCAACAAACTTCACCACACCCAGCTTCTGGATGGCAGGGAACCCCAAAAGAGGCGGGTCTTGCGACGGCAGGACGTAAACCCGCTCCACGACCGACTTGCCTCTCCAAGTCAATGTGGCTTGAAAGGTACCGAGAACTGTCAATGGGTGATTGCCCGGTCCAGTGAGTTGCCCTTCAGGCTCTTGGAGACTGCGAGGTGCTCCGGGAAACGTACTTGGCACCACCGTGACTTCGGCTCCGGAGTCCACTTTGAAGTCGACGTCGTACCCGTTGACGGCTACCTTGACAAACTTCGCTCGGCCCACAGTCGAAACGGCATGTAGATGAACAGTGCTCAAACTTCGTTTCCGCTTCTCGCAGACATCTTCGAAGTGACCCAGGCGTCGACAGTAGTGACACTTGGCTTGTCTAGCTGGGCACTCGTTTCGGGGGTGCGCTCGACGGCCGCAGAATCTGCAGTCCTTGCTGCCTTCTCTCGGCGACGACGCCGAGTCTCGCTTTGGAGAAGTCTTGGAGGCCGGTTTCCGTCCTTTCTTCACACGTGCTTCATCCAGCTTGAGCTGCTCAGGTGCGACGGCAGCTGTCTCGTCGCGAAAAACGGTCGCCCGCGCCTTGACGGCGTCTTCGTGGATGCGTGCTTGTAGCCGGGCCTCGGCCATGGTGAGGGTCGGACAGCGGCAGAGCTTGTCAGAGAGTCTCGAGTCGAGAAGTCCTACGACGAAGCGGTCTCTAACGAGCCTGTCCTCGACCTCCGTGGACGGATAGTTGCACTTGCGGACGAGTGCTCGAAGGGCCGTGTAAAAACTGTCGACGGTTTCCCCTCGTTCCTGGACACGCCGGTGAAAAAGCACGCTCTCGTACACTTCGTTCGGTGGATGCACGAAGTGCGCCTTGAACTTGTCTGTTACCGCAGCGAAGGAACGCCATTCCTCTGCGGTGAGGCCTAACGTCTCAAGAACACGCCGCGCCTCTTCGGATCCCATAGTGTACAGTAACGTCCGCACCTGAACTTCGTCCGACGCTTGGTAGAGGCCTGACGCAAAGCTGAAGTCTTCGAATTGTAGAAACCATTGCGGCCACTTGTCGGGGTTTGCGAAGTCAAATTTGGGCGGTGGAACCAGGCTCGGGAGTGAGACAACGGGGGCGGTGGCGGCGGCAGCTTCCGTTGTTTTCCCTTGCGACATGACGAGGAACGCAGCGACGGTGACGAGAAGACGGAAAGCGTAGCAGCGTGCGACGCGAAGACGACGAGAAGCAGGGCTGGCAGGGCTAGCTGTGAGCATAGCAGCAGCGAGGAGGACGTCAGACTGGGAGGCCGGCCACTTCTGACACCATGTTGTGACCGTAGGGTCCGAGTGCGACCACATGGTCGCCAGGCAGAAAGAACACAACCACCCCGGTTGACAGCTCGCCAAAAAGTGTCTTTAATCGAAAATCAACGACCGGAAGAAACTCCGTTTCCGGTAGCACCGCAGTACAACACATGGCGCCAT
>JAZHYW010026070.1:0-15990 GCA_037355805.1 Ixodes ricinus | reverse complement strand
TTTTGTTAGACAGATTTGATGCCTCCCATTATGTTAAACTACAAGCAAGACAAAGCTAAAATATTTTGCATAAATTGTAACTATCGATACACAGCTTTGTTGAACTCTATAAACTAAATACATGTGGCATGTAAAAATACACTATATTTGGCAACTTCTTTGTAATTTTACATAACGTTTGGTGCCTGTAGCATGTGCTGGAAAACCTAAAAAGTTACCAACCTCCCCCCCCCCAAAAAAGAAACAAAGAAAAAAACAGGGATAATGGTTTAACACAGCATGCATTTTTTTTCCCCCTTTAACTATATTTTTTTGCAAACATTTTCTTTATACATTGGGGAGATACATAGAAAGAAAAATGTCTATCAGAATACAAGATTTTCAGTAAACACACACACAATATTTGTTTTCCCTGAAAAGAGAAGTGCTTTGCAAGAGCCTCAATCTTTCAAATAATGCAGACACTTCTTTAATCTTGTTGAATCCCTTCAGAAGAGCACTAGGATGCAAATGTTTCAATGATTTCAGATGGTCACTGAACACATGGAGCACAATTACATAAGAGTGCTGCCCATGTTCTACCAACTTCCGATATCTTGCCCCTTTGCAGGGACCTCTGTAACAAATTTTAGCTTCGTTGAAGGGTGCTAATAAATATGCTGTTTTTGCTCGAGCACTACATACACAGCCTATAGAGAGAGGCTGCTTTCCCACAGAGTACTAAGCAAGCTAATCGCTGCAGTATCTAGAAAATTTATGAATTTTTAAGTTAATTTCTTGCCTAAAATAGTTACTTTTCAATGTATAAGATTACTGCAAACAGCATTGTGGAAAGCAGTGCTGTTGATTCTCTATTCATGCCATATACTATGGTCAAATCAATAGATGTTTGAAGTCAGCACCACTCAGTATGGCGAATGCTCCTAAACTGCTCCCATCAGTTGATAAACCTCCCTTTTAGACACATTGTCTGGAACACTTACAAGGATCAGGTGGTACATAACAGAGTGACGGGTGGCTAACCAACAACTTGAGAAGACTGGGCAAGCAAGAAATTAAAAGCAAGAGGGTCGGAATTTTTTTACGCTTTCACACATGTCGACATGCGCACTAGCCATTCGGAGCCACATATGCCAGCTCTCCTCGTTTTGCCTCAAAACCATCCAGGAACAGCACAGGCACTGAATTGTACTGAAGCCTGACCACGTTCCTTCCTTGCACTGCTCATAAAGCCTTCAATTAACCTGCTGGTGGTGATCTGACAAACTATGCCATAGAATCGATAGTATAGTTTCTCAGATCACTACCAGCAGGTCAATCGCTGGCACAGATGAACCTCAGTTTGTAGGATAAAAAGATGTTCAATGCCTACCTGCTTGTCCTTGAGCATGTCCAGGAAGGCACCCTTACTCAACGTTTTCATGACTTTGTCTCGCCGCGTCTCAGACTCCCCGGCAGCACGGAGTTTTTCCTCCACTTCCTTCTGGTGCTTCTTGACAGCATTAAAGAGCTGCACAACACCCCTGAAAAAGCCAGTCAATTATTGTAGAGAAACACATCTAAATAATAGGATATGATAGGACACATGAAGCTTTGGACATGAGCTCCTACACAATTCACGTTGTGACGGCCAAAACTCACAACGACTTGTTTCTTAAATTCCAACATACTAGTATATATGATTGCGGGGGCAGCTTCTAGGCACAGTTACTTACTGCTGGTGCTGGTGTATTGCTTGTAGCTGGAAGCTGTTCTTTCAAATATGTGGTATGGATCCTTAGTAAGAAAGGAAAGCTTGCATGCATCTGTGATTCCCTGATCATGATGTCACAAGACATTGATTACAATGAAGCACATATCCAACAAACATTAGCAGTGCGATGAAAAAACAAACTGGACAGAAAGATCTCATATCGATAACTTTTTTCTGTCTGCCTTGTTTCTAGCTCTTTTTCCCCTCATCGTCTAAGGGTACATATCATTAATGAGAAGCAGGGCTTCGGAGCTTACTAACAGCACAAAAATTTCAGCGGTTACTTACTTGGTTGCGAGGCGTGCAAGGTGCCTCTCCTTCTCGCCAGATTCTGGCTTGCTCCGAGACATCTCCTCCCATTTTCGCTTCTGAAATATGACTGGGTATGAGCCTTTCGTGGTTACACCAGTAGCATCAACACAGACACCCGATTTCTGTGCACAAAATGACTAGTATCACCCCTGCTGAGGTAATTGAAGAAGCATACTCTTCTACTGTGGCAGAGTCCTCCTAGGTTCTACCATAGCCTGTTTAACTTTTTTTAATCCCCCTTCATTTTTGTATTGGTTCCCAAACTTTAAAATGCACCAACCCCTTTCTGTGGCCATTAATCTTTCTGTGCGCCGTGGCTCTGCAGAGTCCGACTAAACATGGCTATGACTAATCCGAAAATACTCAAAGCCAGATATAGAGTGCACTCAAATTTAACTTGATTTGAAGTCGTTCGCCATCCCTAGTCCTCACATAACTATGATTTCTAACGTCTGTTACCGACAGGTAGAGAACAGCAGGGTGGAGTTTCGAATCCCGGACAAAAGCTCACCCATTTTTCACAGACCCGACGTGTGCAGGATTTTCATTAGGGGCAGTTTCCAGGCGACCCCCTGTCGGTGTTTTATGCCGTCGAAAAGCCATCGCCGAGCGCAGTCGCCAATGGCCCCCTAGATGATTGGGGCGGCCGCCCCTGTGTGCATGCCTATGCAGACCCGGACAAAAGCTCACCAGAAGAAAATTTATGTTGGTCTTAACACGAGTGCGGACAACTTAGGCGCATGCGAGCGGCACTAAAATGCAACAATAAATTAAATCTGACAGGCGCATGGTTTGTTGATTAGAGTAGAAACAAGTTTATTCACTTCAAATATAACCCTGAACCCCAAGAAAACCCATGCATTAGTAATGAAGAGATATATGTGCCTAACCTTTATGTGCACGTTTAGCGTGACACAAGTACAATGACAAAGCGAGGTCACCGAAGGGTGACTTCGCTTTTCGGTCACTCTTCGGGTTCAAAAACTTCGGTTCATGAAGTTTCTTGGGCGTGGCACAAGGATGCTCCGGCATACCTTGAGTCAAGCAAACTTGATCTTATCAGCTCCACTCACTTTCAGTGACCTAAATTTGGTCCCAAATCATTGCTTCTCTGCCTGTTATGGTTTATCTGTCGACATTTTTCCATGGGATGGGATGCCAGTTGTCCTAAAAATGGTGCAATGTCCATCGCATCCGCACTTTATCCCAGTCCGTGTTTCGCCCGGGTAGCAAAAAAAAGAGGTGAGCTTTTGTCCGGGTTTGTGAAAAAACGGGTGAGCTTTTGTCCGACGAGCTTTTGTCCGGTTACCGGAGTTTCAGATGTCCCGCCTCCAGCGCGAGCTTCTAAACTTCGATAATCCTTCGACTTTGTGAGGCCGGGCGTTCGAAAGACACGCCCTGATGTTGTCATCCTGTCATGGACTGCAGTATTGACAGACACTCTGTTTATCGAGCACGACAAAAACCGATGTCACGTGCCTTTTCGTTTCTCTCTCGAAGCGCTCTTTTGGAGATGTACAGCGGTTCTTCCGGCCGTTTCTCCTTTTGCGTTTCCAGGGGCTTTACTTCGCCTTCGTCGTCGACAACCTCGACAGGTGTCGGTGCCACCTGCACACGTATCTGCGCATCCTTCTTAGCCTTGAATAAGATCGGCGTCTTTGTCCGGGGCGGCTTGGTGCGAAGCAGCTTGCCAAGCACGTCGGCCCATGCCTCGTTGCCCGTCGCGTCGTCATCAGCGTCCGAGTTGTTTTCGGGCTCCGCCGAGAAGCTGTTTTCTGCGTCGCCATCTGAAAAGTGCCGAGACGTGCATCGAAAGGTAGCCAGCGATCGCGAACGTCAGATGAGACTGCTGCAACTATCAAAAGGCTGGGAAGCAGGGTGGATGCAACTGCTTTCCAGCCGTCGGAGTTCTGAGAAATTTAGTTTTCGATTAAAAGTTTTTTTTTCTTTAGTAAACCGGATAAAAAAGTGACACTAAGAACCAGAATAGGGGCATTTTGGTCGAGAAACAGGAGAGATTTGACACGAACCACGCTCGAAAACATACCTGCCTTGTGCGCGGCCATGTTTTACACCTGTCGTTGCCAGATTGTCTTCTAGTACTTGTCTAAATTTGGTGGTTTGTAAATTTCTTTGATTTGTCATAATAAGTGTATCGCAATCTTTTAAACATTAATGCATTATATCAATACATATGTAAAGACTGTATGCGTTTTTAACGTAAAAAAATCAAAGCAAAATTTACAGGTGAACACAACCTAGAGTAACCCAAAAACAAAACCGGACCTACGGTAGTTTTCATTTTCGTTTTGAGCTTCTTTTAGTTACTGGGCTGTGGACGCAAGCGCGGCGACTGATATTCCGCTAAAGAGAGCGAGTGTGCACGCTCTGAATGTGTTCCACGGCTCGGTAGTCAAAGAATACTGGAAACTCTTCCGATACAGTGAACTCCGAAAACCTCTGGGAGCGCTGGCGAACGTGACGGTGGCGCCTCTAGCGGACTCGCAGTCTGCGGAAGCAGACGACGCAATGAAAAAGTAAGGCTCCCGCTCCACAACGTCCTCGAGCTTTCCGAGCCCTGTTTCGTCACCCCAACAGCTGAAACAATTCATTACGGTCAGTCCGCTTGCAAAGCGGAATCCACTGATCGCAACTGCAACGACAAACAAATAACAACGCGCGCATAAACAAAGATAGAGCAGTTTATTTAGAGGTCTCAAACGCCACTCAGGGGATCACACGCGTTTGAAGCGCATCTGGAAGCTGGAAAAAGTAGGGGTGTGCGAATATTGAAATTTTCGAATACGAATCGAATACGAATAAGGCAAAAAACGGGTTTCGGATATCGAATCGAATATCGAATCGAATATCGAATCGAATATCAAGTATGTCTAGTAATAAAATTGCAACACAAGAGGTAACAGCAGGTTTTATTGCCTTCTTAATATAAATCAATTGAACTGCATTTTACTGGGCTGCAACAGGCTAAAGGTACTTCTACTAATGCACTCATTACAAATTATCGTGTAGGAAAATTAACTGCTCAACGTGTTCAGAAAGTAAGCGCTCCTACACGCCGTGACAACATTTCCGCCAGTAAAAATACCCTTTCACTCGCGAAGCCTGCGAAGTATCACTAAAGTTCGAAGAAGTTCCACACTATGACAGTGTTGCCCGGCTGCCTGCACGAATATTTTGAATTTCGGGGAACAAATAATTTAGAAAATACTTTATTTTATATTTCATAAAAGGGTTACCAAATTTACACCATATAAAAGCGAAAATATGTTATTTTTACGCTTCCATTTATTATTAATGTGAACCACTGATTCCAATAAACCCAACAGAACAAAGATTGCACTTTTCCTCCACTCAATAAAATCAACTAGATTTATTTTATTTTTGCGCATGCGCACGAAAGTTGAACTTCACTCGACTCTTTGTCGGACATCACAATGAAAGTTCGAAAAATTTGAACTTGGTCGAACTCTAACCTCGACAGGTTCGCGACATCCCTAGTTTTGACTGCGCGAGTGTGGCAGGGGTTGTTATCAATGGCGATGCAATGTTCTGCTCGTCCCTAGCTTTTTCTTTTTTAATTTTCAAACACTTATATTAGATAACACTCTCGAGATATATTTTATATTTATATTTCCCTCTCAAGGTTTATTTTATTATATATATTTATGCAACGCGCAGTTACATCACATATAGCCATACACAAGTGCCACACAACAAAGGGATTGGTGAAATAGAAACCAAAACTGATCCTGTCTTGCTGCCATCGGACAGAGAGAAGCGGAGCAGACCGATAACGCACGCATCATACGCCTTTCTCAGTGAATAAACATATTTATTGGGTAATGTGTGGCAGGCAAATTATTCGTTACTTGCTCGAATATTCGCAGTTTGTGCGAATATTCACCGTTTTCCCGAATATTCGGCTTTGGCCGAATATTCGAGGAAACTTCCCAATATGCAGTTTTCGAATCGAATACGTTTCGAATAAGAAAAATTTTCGATTCGTATTCGAGAATTTTGAATATGCGCACACCCCTAGGAAAAAGGCGTTTAGCTACTCGAACTACGTCGTAAGAAGTTACTGTTGATCCGTTACAAACTGCGTTGTCACAATTTCTTACCTGAATAGGTGATTATTAAAACATGCGTAAACAACATGTTAAAATTACCAGAGCAAGCGCACCAGTCTCTGCAGCATTACAAAAACAAAAAGTAACTAGAAAAATGGCCGTGCAAACACTTTCCGAACTTTGCCGAAGAAATGGAATCCCCATCCCAGACGAAAAAAAGCGGAACAGTCGCGAACAACGGCGAATGAAACAAAGTTAGCAGCTAGACGATACAAAAATACAAATCACCCAGCAAAGACGACCTTCAATGACGACGATCTCACGGGCGTCGATAGATGGTGCTCGCCATTGATCGGTGTTGAGTCAACAACAAACAATGCAAAAACAACACGACGAAACTATATATAAAAATAAAAACTTCACTTTTTTTTTGCTGCACGTTACGTGTTTGTTTATTTGCTTTTGCGGCATTAGTAGGAGCTAAAAACAAAAAAATTACACCATCTTCCCGAGGGGAACCATGGGGTGATGCGGAGCATCGTATTGGTTCCGAGGAAGGAGTGAGTTGCGTGCTGACGTCGAGAGATGGCGCCACCGACTGCCCTAGCGGTACTCCCTACGCGAGCCTTCGTTGCGGCTCGCGGCAGAAAACTTGGAACGCTCCCCGCTCGCCGTTTATTTTTGTTCACACTTGAAGGAGAGGAGACTAGAGGAGGAGAGTTGCGCGTGCGCGCGCGGTGTGAGTAGAAGCGAACGCACGCGCAGTGCACGCAGCTGGTAGAAGAGAGAGGCGGAGAGAGTAACGCGCAGCTGTTGGAAGAGGGAAGGAGAAGAGTTGCGCGTGCGTAGCGTGAGTGCGGACTACAAGGCCGCGGGACATAGACCCGAGCAAGAGATGCTCCGCATCTAAAACAGAGGAAAGGAACAACGTAGTCAGTTCACACTGCCCGGTAAATAAGAGCCGCACGCTGCAACAAACCATTTGCTGTGTTACCCAATTAAAGACCGACCAACGAATCCATTTTCAGCAAGGTAGGAAAATGCCCGTCCGACCCTCCACTTTTCACCCTCTCCCAAAAGTCACGTGACGGCAGGGGCTTCTTTTGTGTCGGCTTTTCCTGTAGGGATTATCCTCAAAAAGCGCGAAATGAGCGGCTAGCTGCGAGCGCCAAAACGACCTTGAGACGTCCAAATGTCTTCCCTCGTAGACGCGGGCGCGCTCAAGACCGAGGAAGCCAGCGCGACCGAACGCTTTTTCCCATGAGCTGCAGGCCCGACGCCGCTCGGTCGGTGGAAATCGAGGGGCGGTGGTATGTAGGGGTCGTTCCAGCAGCCGCTCTCTGGCAAAGCGCGGCGGCTGCTGAAACCATTCCCGTGTCTGCACAAGGATTGGCTTGCGCAATAAAGGGTTCAGGTCGTCGATAATACATTTCTTTCCGAAACATGCAAATCAAGTGGCTTTCCCCAATCTCTTCATTACTGTTTGAAACACATATCTCCTCTCATAGGTTGTTCTTTACATTTTGCACTATTTTGCGTATTTATTCGTCCTTACCTCTGCTTGATGACTGTTTTATAACTTGATAAAGACCTTTCAATATTGGCGCGGGCTATCGCGATCAACGCTGTACCGAATTTATCCAATATTGGACAAGACTGGCGTCAGGAGGGTGGAAGAAGCAAGCCGCAATTCTGGCTTCTAATAAAGACGGTGCAGTCCTAAGATAAGTCTTTGCTTCACCCGCATCCACAACGCCCCATCGTTTGCGCGATCACAACTTCTCAGTAACCTAGCTGTATACCACATTTTACTCATAGTTACTATAGATGTGGCCCCACAGGCATTCCCGTTATGAGCGAGTCGACGTTTTAACGACCGGCGACTCTCTGAGTGAGAATAAATATCACCTTCCCACAACAACCACCCCTTTTCTCTCCCCCCCCCCCCTTTCCCGAGTTGGGGAGATATCAGGCCACTCCAGGAAGCAGCCTGCAGACAGCGCTTTTTGGCTACTCATTCTCAACACGTTCGAACGTGGAAGTAAACACATTGCATGGACGACGCCCAGTTTATTTGCAACCTAAATACTGTGGAAGTGCGTAAAAACAATTTTAGGCACTTCCCACAACTATTTCATCGTCAACGACAGTTATAAAAGCATTTCGCACTGCCTCGGGTGCTTTGACCTTACGCATTAGAGCATCACAGGAGCGAGTATTTCCGCAAAATAAATACGACGGACCTATTTTCTCCCTTTGAACCGATCACTTCTGTGGCATCACAACGAACACACTTTCACCATGAAACCATAACAAATAATGATTGGTAATGAAATGAAATGGATCTCCAAGTACGCGCTGGTGTATTCCCGAAGGCGGCCGGTTGATCAACCAGCGATGATCCATAGCAGACGTAACCGCGTACTCAAATAAAATCCGAATAGAAATGTATAACGAGCTTACTCTTTTCAATATATTTATTACGTATCAAAAAGTACATTAGAAGATTTCGGATCAGACGACAGTGGAAAAAGATACAAAAAAACAATAACAACAAGGTGGCAGACGGCCCTCCAGATGTCCGGGTTTAGCGTAGCAGACGAGACCGGTGGTAGTAAGCGACGAAGCGAAGGAAAGAAATTAAGAACTAAGCCAAACAAGGCAAAAGCAAAATACGCGAGGATTCGAACGTCAAGTAAACACAAGAAAGAAAAAAAGCAAACAAAAAACATAAACGCAGGAGGAAGAAAGTCCGCGGCACCGTAGCGTCGCCTCAAACATAAAAAGAAAGTAGACTTTGAAAAATGGAAGGAGGTGCACAACCGTCCAACGGGCGCTTTTTTTTTGTAGCGTGAGCTACATTGGCCGAGGTTGAGCAGTTTCGCGTGGCTCTCATAATGAGCCGTGCTCCGTGCTGCGCAAGTGCGAGGAGCAGTGACGTCACACGGCGCACAGCTGGCGGGGCGGAGCCGCCGTCGCCGCGGGCTCCGCCACCACCGCGCGCGCCTCGCCGGTCTGCGCAAGCGCGAGGAGCAGTGACGTCACACGGCGCACAGCTGGCGGGGCGGAGCCGCCACCGCCGCGGGCTCCGCGCCACCGCGCGCGCCTTGCCGGTCTTCGCATTCGAGACGTCATAGCCGCGGCAGACGCACTGGCGCCGCCGCGCGCCCAGCTGTCCGCCTCCGTTGCGCAGTAGCCAAGTCAGACGCTGCACCGGAGCCGCTTGATAGCGCCTCTCATTTTGTGCGCATAAGCTCACGCATACGTATATCCTGGCATAGCCGAGCTAAGCCACCGCAAATATTTTTAAGCTGCTTAAAAAAAAAGCTATGTGTTTCTGACACATATTTCTTGCATTTTATTGCCTCTTTTGTGTGATGAACAACAATTTTGTGTGTCTGTGGGCGGTACAAAAACAAAGTACACGGAGGCGCGCGGCGGAACTGTGATGAGGTTGCGCTCGCAGACCGCCAGAAAGTGACCAATTAAGTAGCTGCAATGTCGAGAAGAATATGTACTACTACTTTGTTTTATTTAACAAAAAACAACAACAAACAAAACGACAAATTAGCAAGGGTGATGCTTCTTTGTGAATTGAATTAACAGGAATTTTGTCTAGAACAAACCTCAAACGCCAAGCTACGCCGAAAATGTTCACTTGGGTACGCGCTATTTTAGGCCAGATTCGATCTGAGTAAGAATGTTCGTATAGGTTAGGGAAACAACTTTGATCACTCTTTTCTGCATGATTATGTACCTGCATCACGATGAGGAGTGCAAACAATGTTGGTCAGGATAACAAACGTTGTGATTGCCGCTTCGTGTTTCTATAAAAGGTAGACTGCAAGGGCTTGTCCTAAAACTTTCGTGACATTTTGAGAATAATATTACTTTTAGCTCAGTTGCGTCGTCATCATATATACTGTGAAAAGTACTTCGTAAACTAGATTTTACGATATATATGGGGAGAAGGTGCCCATTGCGTTTTCATGCACCAGACTGATAACATTTCGATTCGGGTAAAATATATGCGACTGAGGTAAACAAATAGATGTTGAGTCTTATAAACGCGACGTTTTGAACGTTAATCTACCTTTCCGTTTGCTGTTTCGTTGAAATTAAATAACGCAATTTGTTATTTTTGGTGCCTGAAAATAAAAGTGGATAGTATACGAGTGATAAAAGCTAAGAAGTTTCTCGTTTCACAATTGAAATTGTGCGTATTTAAAAAAAAAAAACGCGAAAAATATATCATCACTTTAGCGGTTCAAGCCGCTTCGAACCGGTTCGAAGCGTTAATTTTGCTCCTCGGAACTGAACCGAAGGCCATGAACCCGAACCCGAACCGAAGCGAACCGATAAAAATTTGGGTTTGACACTTTGGTTAGCATGACCCTTGGAAACGCCACACAAGGGAACTCCGCCGATTTTTCGAGCTACCTAATCCAAAGGCATCATCTGAATGCGGATGGCTTCCTGATTCCGAAATGCTAACTCGTTCTCCCAGATTCAATCTAGTTAATTAAAAAAGTGGTATTTTGTTTGCTGCCGAAACCGAAACATCGTTCTCCCTAGTTTTTCCCCAGTTTTCCCCGCCACCCAAGCGTGACGTCACAGTTGGGTAGCGAGGCGCGCGGCCAGCAATCGGGCACGCTCGCGCTCGCCTTTCACGCGGCTAACAGCGAGAAAACCTGGGCGTTCGTGCTATTTGAAGTTGATAATAATCTATATTTGCACAAAGTATGACCTTGGCCTACGTGCTGAACTATATATATAAAAAAAACGGGAGCAACTGGAATTTTGAGAAAACCGTTTTTGCAACTCGGTACGCTCAAGCCGCGGCTCGCTAGTTTCGTGAAATCGCTAGTAAATCCGTTCTCATTTTATTAGAAGATGGCTGCCGAAGAAAGGTCGAAGAGTCACGCAATACATTTTTTTGACAAATTGCCAAAGCACCGCGGAAAATGCTCGGAATGTGGGTACAGGTGCCCCACACGCTCGTATAACCTGAAGGAACGTGCCATTTGTTTTAGATTTTCTTTAGAAAAGTTACTGTTGCAGGCACCAGCACGTGTAACTACTCTTGTGGCATGAATATGCTCCTTTGTACTTAAGTAATTTAGCAAAAGATCTATAGACCATTTCTGAAAAGCGCTTCTGGTCGATGCCATTTTCAGCGTTCGTGCGTGTGGTACGTACTTTGCTCGCCTTCTAAAACGACGAACATGTGCGTGCTGGGCTAGGACCTAACACATGTAGACTGTGATTTTCGTAAACAATGAAATGTATAAAATGGGATGAACTGCATTCGTGTAGATCAGATGGCAGGTTACTGGTCATGAAGATCGTGTTAAAATGACAATTAAAAGAACTCCGCAACCACCAACCCAAACATCAAGTGCAATGGAATGCGTATAAAATACACAAATACACTGTTCATCTTAAAATAAATAATATTTGCTTGATACAATAGTGCATAAGGTACAGAAAGACATCATAAAACTTTTAATTCAAAATAAGTTAACAAACGTTACTAAACAAACGTGTACCCTATTTTTTCTTTTTTTTAACTTTTGGAGTAGTATGCAACGCGTTCAAACACTCATCTACGAGAGCACATGGGAAGGGAGTAATACAATATAAGATTTCTTTTTAAATTAAGTTTTGATTTAGCACAGTTTCCATTAGCTGTAAATTTGCATGCCTCCCCTCAACGACATTAATATTTTCATGGTTTAAAAAAAAAAACTTTTCAGCCCTATATAAAATTTCTCCGCAATAAAATAAATTAAAAACGTTTTCATCACTTCTTCTGCAGAGAATATAGCACACCAACCATTTGACAGACCAGACAAAGGCTCTATCATATATTAATGGAGCTCAACACCTGCTCCATAAACCCCTGTAATAGCAGACAGGAATAGCAGTATGTCGAAAGTCATGTCCAAATTCAGACTTGAACTTTGTTTAGACGTTTCACTTCTCGTCTTCAACATATCGGCCATGTGAGTGAGACTCCGAGAGTAGCCCGAGCTAGATTCAACGTCCGAAACAGAAATAGTGTTTATAAAAAAAAAAAAAAAACACTGGATCAATTGTGAATAACAAATGTGACTGTGCAAAATGTCGACTATAGTGCTAGATTGTGTACTATTTTTCACGATATTATTAGCGCTCTTCTTTGGACGGATGTCGTATAGTGGTCAAAACCGGCTTGAGTTTGCGCGTGCCGCTCTTGAAGCTGTTCCAGCTGTTGAAGGATACTCAACTCGCAGCACGCGGCTATAAAGTATTCCGAGCATAAGTGAAAATGTTTCACGTGACACTAGTTCTCTCGGCGCACAGCTCGCTCTAAAGCACCTTGACGTGGCTGGCCTCCATTACTGCCTGGAAGCGCATTTTTTTCTCCCACGAAAACAAGGGTAAAAAGACGCTTTTTCCCGGCACTGTTCCTATGATCTATCGCGGAGCACAGGTTGCTACCCATTGCAGAGGAACTTTCAACCTTGAAGCTGCGAAAAAAATAATCTCGATCGCTGGCGCCCGGAAAGCCACTTCGCGGCTGCCCGAGTCGCTCGTCCGCTTGCCCATCCGTGACGTACGCGGGTAGGGAAAAGTAGGGATTTTTCAGTGTTGCCAGTAGAGAGTCGCCTCCTGGAACCCTCGCGGCCGGTGTAACTTGCAAATTCAATAACTTCACGGAAAATTTTTATTTTTATAAAATATTTTGGTTATCAGTTGAGAAAGGGTTATTGATGCGGTCTGCAAATTTCCAGCCAAATCGAAGCCTACCAAAAAATCGGCGGAGTTCCCCTTTAAAGGGATACTGAACCGAAATTTGAAATTTTCAAATTTCGTTCGGAAATGGGTCAAGCATGACGTGTAATAACCGTAATTCATAATCGCAGGTTTGTATTTTGAACGATTGGCTATATTTTTCGTTCCAAACGGTGCACTCGAGCGAGCGCTCGAAGAGAAGCGAACGGAGGGCGCGATGCGTCATGGGATATCCGGCGCAAACAAAAACAGAAAGAAAAGTTTCCCCGCATTCGTGACGTAGCAAGGCTGGCGGGATTATGAGCTTTGCCCTTGGTGGCGTTGTCAGCGTTGTGGTGGCGTCAATAGCGTCATCGCGTTACAACCGAGCCGTTCGAAGTGCCCGTGGGGTGACGAGCGTGTGGCTGGCCCAAGGAGCACGTAGCTTCCACAGCACTGTCAGCTTAGGGCTGAACGGGGTGGGGAAAGCAACTTTTGTCCGAGTTTTGAGCGACTGGCTAATCTTCTAGGGGAGAATGGCTGCATCCGGCTGCACAAACGAGGGTCCGAGAAAGAGGAGAGTCCACCCTTTCCGTCTTCTTGGACTGTTTGGTTCAATTCGCGATTTGTGAGTTGGGGAGGAAAGCTAAGAAGGAAAATGTTGAAATGCCAAAGAGCGGCGCTGCGCCAGAGGAATCTGCTACGTCACGACTACGTAGCAGATTCCACAACGTTGCTAGACTACCTCCCAAATAGGCTCCGCATGCATCCACCAGGTGCACATTGGAAGATCGTTTATTTAGCTTTAAAATTAGTTTTCTTGTGCCTTTCAACGGAAGACTGGTGTTTTTGAGGTTAGGGTGCAACATGCAACACATTCAAGCTAGAAAATGAGCGCTGAAATTTCGTTTCCCTACACCTTTAAAGGACCCATGAAACGAATTTCGGACTGCAATATATCAATTTATATTGGTATTTACTAATAGCACATCGTTCAGTGGGCCAAAAGAAAAAAGTAGAAAGTCAAAAGCCTGACTTCCGGTACGAAAATTTGAAAAAAAACAGCGGACTATTTCGTACCTCCTTTCCTTCGTAAGCTCGCTGCCTCTTCTCTGTTGGCGAATTCCACTGGGCGTTTTGGAGCGCGCCGGGATCAGTTGACCAGATCCGGAATGGAGCACACGATCCGAACGGGGTCGCGCCGCCTACGGATCCCCAGTGGAACTGACCACTGCTCCGGGATCGGCGGATGCCTTCCCGTCATTCAACTGCCCGGGAATCCCCTTTCCGTGGCCGCCGCGATCGTTTTGAAGACGTTTTCGCGATCGCGGCGCTAACACGTGTTCGACGCACGAGCGGCAGGAATGGCTCAGGGGCTTCTAGCAAAGATTGCCGGAATGCCCGTAGCGCGGCAAAACCTTCTCCTTCCTGGAAAACGAACCGGCTGTCGAGCGAAGGGGTAAGCAAGCGGCCATTACGAATTCTTCTGAGGCGAGATCAGGCGAGATGCCCCGCGAGAAAGGAAGTCACGTGTGTGAGCCGAGGGCTGGCCCGGCTGGTTTCCGGTTGAATCCGCCGAAATCGTCGGAGCGACTTTTCTCGGATCCGGATCGAGATCTGGAGCGGGAGCTAATCCTAAACGTCCAGTAGAACACGTCCGTCTCGATCCCGATCGCCCAGTGAAATAGGCTCGCTCCAGAAAAGTCGATCCCGGCGCGCTCCAGAACGACCAGTGGAATTCGCATGTGACATCCGCGGACCCCGCAGCGCGTCATCGGGCCCCCGCAGCGCGTCACCGGGCCCATACGAACGTCACACGACACCGGACTTCACTTAATCCCTTCACCCCTAAGCTGACATTGTGGTGGAAGCTACGCGCCTGCCGGACCAATCAGCCGCCTCCCTTTCACCATCTGCCCTCATTCTCTGCACGTGGGTATGCGCGAGAGAGCGTGATCACGTGGCAAAAGTGTGGCTTGCTCAAGGAGCACGTAGCTTCCACAGCACTGTCAGCTTTGGGGTGAACGGGGTGGGGAAAGCAACTTTTGTCTGGATTTTGAGCGACGGCTAATCTTCTAGGGGGAGAATGGATGTGTCCGGATTAGACAAACAAGAGTCCGAGCAAGAGGGGACCGCCCTTTCCGTCTTCTTGAACTGTTTGGTAGAATGTGCGATTTATGAGTTGAGGAGGAAAGCTAAACAGGAAAACGTTGGAAAAGTGTTTCATGACTCGCTTTAACCCTTTGGGAAACACTAACGTTGACCCTTTCACCTTTTTCTTTTGGCTTTCTCTTGGTTCCTCTGTTTTTTGCAGCCGTTCTTTGTGGCTTCGTTACGGGGTCAATGTTTGCAACGCATAAAGTTGGGCGAGTTGGTTTGACATCATGAAAGGGGAACAGCGCAAAAATAAACGAGGGACGAGTGGAAGAGGTAACTACAGACACGGCGCTGCTCCCCTTCTACTCGTTCCTTGTTTATTTTCGCGCTGTTCCCCTTTCATGATGTCAGTGTCAGCGTTTCCCAAAGGGGGATGTGTGTGCCGTTTTCCACGGGTCATGCTAACGGATTCCCCAAAAACTTACCAATGGATCTTCCTGTAATTTTTTTCTTACCCCTTTTTTGTACTCTGCCTGTCAGAGTACGAGAACCATATCCGTACCACTCGTGGGAGGAGCCGCATCCATATCACTCGTGGAGTGAACCACATCCATCGTTTTAACTGCACACCAGTGGCGTCACAAGGAGGTAGCGGACCGCTCCGGGCGCAGCGGCCCGGGGGGTGTCGCGACGGGGCAAGGAATGAAGGCGGGCGACGAGCCGGGGGGGGGGTGTCGCCGCGGGCCTCCGCCCCGGGTGCCGCTGACCCTAGTGACGCCCACGGCTGCACACCACATCACAGCCAAAGCTACGTGTGGCCGGAGCCAATCACACGTCGGCAATAGGTCACGTGATCTCGCCTGCACTTTTGTATCACTCCGCTGCGCCGCTGGTCGTCCGCGCCGTCCGCGCTCGCCGAGTATTTCGTCTGCTACGGGTGTATCGACGGTATCGTCTGCTACAGGTTTAAAAAGTGCCCTT
>JAZHYW010026069.1:0-33453 GCA_037355805.1 Ixodes ricinus | reverse complement strand
TTTTTTTAATTTTGTCTTTACGAATTATGTTTGCATGTTCGTTTTCGTAAGGAACGTCTTCAAAAGCGCTTCCTGTTTGAAGGCGATATATTGTCCTCTGAGATATCACAGTAGCTCTTATATAAACTAGTTCATTTGAAACCACGCCTTCTAACGTTGAGAGCTCAAAATAGTGCACATTTGCGCCTTTAAAAAACAGGCACTTCGCTGGCTCCCAAGAAAAAAAAAAACAGAAAAAAACTTGGTTGGCTTTGACACAGAGTGCCGACCTATGAATCTACAGGTGGCGGGTTCGAATCACGGCCGAGGTTCCCGCAGTATGACGAAGAATTTTGCGAAGAAGCGTCGCGCACGTCAAAAGTTGCCCAGGGGGTCGAAATTAATCTTCACTCCTCCGCTGGGGCATACCAAATGTCCGTCGTTGGCTTGGCACGTAACACCACCAGATTTCATATGGTGAGATACGCCACTGAGTTGACAAGCTTACCTATTCGAATAAATCTAATTGCAAGTGGTCCGCCTTGGTGGTTACGCTGATTTGTGGATTTCTCGCGTCGGCCGGCAGCAAGTGCATCCACGAAGGCGTGGTTTCCCCATCCGGTGATAGTTTTTCCCCCTGTAGAAGTTATCGCGATGTCGGCGCGAAAGGAAACCACGCCTTCTAAATGTAATTGGGGTTCATTGGGAAAATAGCGGCCGACGGACCTCTAAAATACATGGAGCTGAACAGCGCCAGTTACCGAAAACGGGCGAAAACAAAACTCATTTTCCCAACGAATTATTATTGCGGTTCGCCAGTTGTAGACGTATAATGTAACGTGTCTCACCAAAGGAGTTAGTGATTTTGTCACCGCAAAAATAAACTACGGGTCGCCAAACGCTCAATCTCCGCCAAAATATAGCTATATGATAAAAAAAAAAAAAAAAAAACTCTGGTCGGAAAATATTGTTTAGTGGTTCTTCCGGCTTTTCCATGTTTTGAACCATAAAATGTTATCCTAAGCACCCCCCTAAAAGGTTTTTCACTAAAAAAGCGTATACGAGGTTTTTTAAGCTATTTGTTTTCCTACGAAAGAGCTTTTTATCGCTCAGCTGCCTTTCTATCGCGCCAGGCGGCGATAGTGCTTGAGGCGATATCGTTCTTCATGAGCTGAGACAGTTCTTGGGGCGTCGAAGAACTCTCAAGAACGGATTATTTTTAAAGTGTAGAAGTCCAAACCATGGATACCAAAGCTTCCCAACTAACCGTAAGCTCAATCAAAAGATATAGGTGATTTTTTGAAAATGTCGTTGGAAAAATGAATTTTGTTTTCGCCCGTTTTCGGTAACTGGCGCTGTACAGCTCCATGTATTTTAGAGGTCCGTCGGCCGCTATTTTCCCAATGAAAATTTCAAAATCATTTATAACTTTTTATTAAGATTAGATTCGCTCTGAAACTTTGGGGTCTTTTTCGATCCGCTATGGCTATATTTGGAGCGGAGAACGAGCGTTATGTGACGCGTAGTTTGCTACAGTAATATATATATATATACATGTATATATATATATATATATATATATATATATATATATATATATATATATATATATATATATGTATATATATTAATTTTTTTTATTGGGGGGGGGATAATTTGTATTTCCGGTTCGGATTTCCATCTTCTATTCGAGTGAGAATTATATCACTGCGTGCACCAGGCTATGGCGTTCCCAAATAGTTGGGTCCTTAAAGCGAGCTCAGACATATCTACTCTGTCCTTTGCTCTTGATGTCCACAAGCGAATTATGCTCGAATTAATATTGTAGCGAATTCTCATTTTGTTTTCAAGCAAAGTACACGCTGCATACCTTCCCTCGAGCACTCTTTTTTTCCCCTTTAAAGATATTGTCATTATTTTTTTCAATTCAAATTAATTTTATTAGCTCCAGGACAAGGAGACAGCAGAAAAAGCTACATCGTAATGCTTGACAAGTGTCTGCCCCTATACAACAGTTTCTTGTGGACCGTTTGTGTGTTTTTAATTTTTTCAGCCGAGTGAATTTGAGTTTCATAAAAAAGTAGGAGACCGAGTGGCCACGCTTATGATCTACGTAAGTGAGCCTGTACACTTTTCTCACATGCTTGGCAGCAATACTCATAGAAGAATATTTTCAATTTTTGAACTCAGGACTGCTATTCTTTAGAAGATCCTTTTCATTGCTCTTTATACCTTGTTGAGGTGTACACACCTATGCTGAGTGCACTCAGTTCAGTTCACTTCAGTTCGTTTGCTCAGTAGTGTTTGACGCCCCGTTTAATGTCGCAGGCCTTCGGGCATCGCAAGCACGTTTTCTCGTAAGGCTAACAACCTAAGCAACAAAAAAAAAAACACCTACAGATAATATGGACAGATAGGCTGACTTCCGAATGAAAACATCAGGACCATTAGTGTCGGGTCGCACGACTCTGATGAAGCCAGGAATGAGACATCTCTCCTTCTTGGTGTCCCTTTGCGAACATGCAAAAGACTGGCACAATTTGACTGATTGGTATGGCACGTTTTCGTTTCATTCATCGATCTATCCCCGATGTAACTTGGTAAACACGGGGGAAATCGGTGGTGTAATGCGAGATTGAATAGCAGAACCGTTAAATTAATCCAAATATCTCCAAGTCTCAAACCCATTTTAAGTGGGCTGGGAAATTTTCGTGCTTGTTCTTTTGCAGATGAGTGACGTCGAAGAGGGCGGGGCCACAGTCTTTCCATACCTCGGAGTAAGGCTGACCCCCAAAAAAGTTAGTCGATCTTCGTTACTCTCTTCATTTCCTCACCGCCACAAAACCAATTTCTCGAGAAATACATTTATGCCTCCATTCTTGCAGAGGACGGGTAGGGATAAAGAAAAGGAAAATAATGTTGTGAAAGCACGTAGAGAGAAACTGGGATCAAAGGACTCTGCCGAAAATCGCAAAAAACAATTAGATAAAAACAAAAGCAAAATAATTTGTATTTAGGCACTGAGCTTGTACAAAGCTCGAGATGTTCCAGCGAAGACTGAATTTCTGATCTATGATCATTTTTCGGCCTCTCCACTTGGACGTGCCCAATAAACCCTTTTCAAATGTCCATCTGGCAACATTGGCTATCGTATCTAGGGCACGAAACCTGTAATTTGATCCAACTCCTCGCGGAACGCTAGGCACGTTCAATTTACCTGCATCCCCTGCACTGGTGTAGATAAGTGTAGGGCGTTGTGCTTACGGTAGTGTCCTAATACACATTCCGGAAGTATTCCGCCCTAAAGATTTCTGCCTGGGTGCAGGAGGTGCAAGTAATTTGAACGAGCCTGCAGAACGCAACCCTCGAATCCAGTACATGCCCAAGGAATGGACAACTTGGATAATTGTGGGGCACAACTAGCGTTTGAAAAAGAAAGGGTCTATCTTGGTAGCATAGGTATCGACTTTAACTTGCTCGACGAGGAAGTGAGCGCAGACAGACTACCCGAAAGCCCGTGTCGGCTATTTGTCTTCCATGTCCCTCTTTCGTTATCGTAAATTAGACACCAACAGCTCTCAACCATCCCCAACTGCCTATATCGTCATTTTATCATGGCCGCCCTGGGGTCTTAGCCTTAAGATGGAGTTACTTGAGCTGTATGCTGCGGCTACTGGACAGTACTTGCTTTTTGGGCTGTTCTGTTAGCCTGTGATTTATTGCGTATAAGGTAATTCCAAATATCACCCGATGAAATGAATGGCGTAATTGTTTAAAATGAAGGCTGAAAATTGCAGGGCGGTGACGTTGGGGATTTTCATTTAAAATGTAATCGCCCAGGGCGACGCTGCGTTCTGGGTGGAACCTGAAGGCGAACGGGGAAGGAGAGGTTCTCACGACACACGCCGGCTGTCCAGTCCTTTACGGATCCAAGTGGAGTGAGTTTTTTATGAGCTAGAGGTCACTACCTGCAAATCTGAGGTCACTATCTACAAAGCTTCCAAAGAAGCTTTGTGAAACGATTGCAGGCCGCCTACATTATGCCATTACCCTCTGCAGTCATTTGCACAATTGTCCCCGAGAGTGCCAGTGAGCCGTGGGCACGCGCTGCCTTCCAACAAATCATCCGATATTACATGTTCCCTCCTGACATCCGTCCTTCACCACTTCGCCCGAACCATGTAACCAAACTGCCTAGTATGAATTGTTTCGAGGGATGAGTACAATCTCCTCCGGGGGCCATAGTCTGCACACTTGGCGAAAAAGTCGGCGAGAAATCTGGCGGTTATGATTGGCCAGCGCCAAGGTCAAGTGAGGCGCCAAGTCATCCACATTAGGGCCCAGCTCTAGTTAACTAAATGGCGGAGCCAGCTTTTTTCTTCGCCGCACACTTTTATTGGTGGAGAAGCGATCATGTGCGCCAAACGTAGCTCTAAGTGTTTCTAAGAATTGGCCTTGCAAAAGAACCAAGTTTATCGTAAGCATTTTTAGAAGACGATATCTACAAAACCGCTCTAACAGTTTCACAAAGAGCTATTATGGCACCTAATCATCTACACTCCGGGCTCAAAAACAGTCAAGTGTCCACGCTCTACCAAACTGTGTCCTGACCTTGTCCTCCCCAAATCTATCTTTTTTTCTTTCCTTACTCTATCCTAGCACCAACTGACTTACCCTCAATTGAAGACGCAACAAAAAACGCATGAGGCTTTAACTTTTCTATTCAACCCACTCATCTACCGGTGCATCTATCTCAGGTCATAGGGACTTTTAGCAAATCGTTACCGTGTTCCGCGTGCCGTACTACCGGAGCCTTTAAAGCATGCTTTTAAGCGCGCGCCGGAGAGATACCGTGACCGCGCGGGCTGCAGTAGTGACAGTACGCGGAACAAGCTAACGGCTTGCTAAAAGTCCGTATTATCACGGAAGTGTGGTGGCTTCTCTAATTGCCACTGGGTGCACTAACTTTTGATGTGAGTGCCTACATTACATAAATGAGTGACGAGGTATCGCGTTGCGCAACGAACCCCAAACATTATACATTATTTACTTCACGTAAACTCCCGAATAGACACCCACCCACAGAAGGAAAAAATATCAGTTTGGCAATCTTTCGAGACATTACGGAATGCATACCTATTTTATTTCAAGTAATATTATTTTAGAGTACCTTCAACGTGTTTCATGGTGAACTAACGTCCTGCCCTGGATTGCATTCACCGATCGCAATTTGACGTTATTTTCTCGTGCAGTTGCGAACAAGTGGTTCCTGTCCAACTGTAACACGTTCCGGCTGCCCTGCTCCAGAGACCAGAACGCCTCCTTGGCACCTTTCCTCTGACGTATCTACCAAGGCATTACACCCTTACAATGCGTCCCTATTCACTTTTGGAAATCTGAAGTGTCTACTCTCCCGCAAAGCACTTGCGCGAGCCAATCGTTGCAATCTACGAAGGCTGCTTGGCGTATGACGAGGCTCAAAGTATCGGGTGTCCTAAAGCGGACATTCCGACGTAAAACGAGCCGGAAAAATCTGCAGCAACACATAGTAAGCTCACTCGTTTACCGAATGAGGACTGAGCAGGTCAGATTTGCCTTGTGAAATTTTAAGGCGTAGTTTTATTTCTGTAAAGATGAGAGCGGAAGACTGGCCAAAGTCAGGGCTGGGCGCGTTCGCGTACGATCGACCGAGTTAGCGGTGCTATATACTTGTTGACGCCATCTCTCGATGGGTGCAGCGAACAGACAACAGAATGTGTCTTGTGCTCGCTGCGCCTACTGGGAGATGGCGCCGCAAGTCAATAGCGTCACTAAATCGGTCGTCTGCGAAAGCGCTCAACCTTGATTTTGGAAAGTTTTTTTGCTCTAACTTTTACTGAAAAAATTAAAGACGTTTACAAATCTCTCTAATGCGATATTAGAGCGCAGCTCTTGACGAGGAGGAGGGAGGGTACGGAGGGCAGGGTATGCTCCTCGTTCTTCTCCATACCCTCCCCTAGTCCTCCCCTCCTGTCGTCGTCTTCCCCTACTCTTCCTCTTCCTTCCATCGACCTCCTCTCCCCAACTTCTGCGTACCTTCCCCTCCTCCTCCTTTGTACCGTCCCTTCCTCCTCATCCGTACCCTCCTCCTCCTCCTCCATACCCTTGTCTCCTCTCACAGTTTCCCCACTAAATTTAGCTGAAACATTGACGCCACGTGACCTCAACAGAAATTCGATTCTCCGCTAAATTTAGCGGTGAATCTAACTGCTGTTGAGGTCACGTGACGTCAATTTTTCCGCTAAATCCAGAGGAGAAACTGAATTTTTTCATAGGTGACGTAATACCAAATCATATGAAATCATTTTCCCCGCTAAATTTAGCGGGGAAACTGAATTGGTGTTGAGGTTACGAGACGTCATTTTTCCCAATAAATTTAGCGGAGAATCGAGTTGCCGTTGAGGTTACGTGACTTTAATTTTCCCGCTAAATCTAGCAGAGAAACTGAATTTGTTCATAGATGGCGTGACATCAAGTCATGTGACGTCATTTTCTCCCGCTAAATTCAGCGGGGAATTGAATTGGTGTTGAGGTGACGAGACGTCAATTTTCCGCTAAATATAGAGCGGTTACGCCGACGGCGACGCCGACGCGACGCCACGAAACCCCGAAAAGGGGCGCCTAAGAACTGCGCCTTGAAATATCACATGGTAACACTGATTTGCTCAGTGCACATACGGTGAATGTTTATAAATTTTTTATGTCTAGGCGCCAATTTTTGCCGCTCGTCTTACAGCGGAAGGTTCGCTTGCGCTTCGTGATGAGTTTCGGTCTAGAAAAAAATTTGCTCTATGGAATTCAGCATTGTGAAACGTCATGCTGACAACCACAGCGCAGACTTTTTTTTATGTCTAAACGAAGTTTTGCTTTTCATTCGCCGCGCTTTCTTTGTAGATAGCAGTGACTGGCTCTCCCAGTTGCTTTGCGGAAGAGTAGGAGAGTAGGTGCTTCAGATTTCTTAGAGCATATGCAAGCAGTCGGCGTACGCCCCGCCTCCCCCCCCTTCCCACCTCCCCCCTGCTTCCCGGTATCTTCTAGCGCCACATGAAAATCGAGAGATTCTCCGTTTTTCAATAAAAATGTGTTCAGTATTACAGTAAACGGTGATTGCGTTGAAAATACTAAACTTAACAATTTTGCATTTTATTCGCACTTTCGCAGACAGGAAGGCCATTGGGGCATCACAAACCCGTCACAGCAAACACACAGGCTGTTGAATGATCTTGTTCCTGTAATGCGGTTATTAACAGGCCGTGCCAATAAAAAAGCTTCTGAACTCTCTAAATATTAGTGCATACCAGTGTAGAGGAATGCTTTGTTCGATTTGCAGAGTGACCTACAAGCGTGCACTGCACTCGGACACTCCCTGCAATGGAACAGAGAAGCTACGTGTCGCTAGGTCCGGGCAAGTATGTTCTTGCGACATCCCTGGGCGGCCGTCAGGGCGTCGAAAGCAAACAACCAACAAAACCAGCGAGCGACTTAGCCAAGACAGCACACTGAAGCTTCGAATCCGCAAACGGCTGCAGAAATGCTACATTTTCGTGCCCCATTGTCAACTCCCATCAGCAAGCTTGTTTTCAAGAAGTGTTTAACAATAACGAAGCCAGTGCTTTTCTTTTTTTTAATTTTGTTCACTTTCATGACAAGTGGCTTTCGCCGAAGGCAGAGACGCCAGGTGTTGCGACATAAATTTTGATCCTCGACATTCCCATATTAAAAAATAAATAAAGAAGTCCCATTAATATTTTTTACAAGACATCTGTAGTCTGCGAACCAAGTAGGTATAGATTTTGTTCCAACACTATAGTCGGCAGAAGATTCTCCGCCTCCAGTACAAGTTTCCTACCTTCGGTTACACGCTCAGCGCACGTGATTCGGGCGCCTCTGTAGAAAGATGTGATATTGACAAAGTCATCATGACGTGAGTAAATTACCCGCACCGTATCAGTTCTTAAATAATTTTATTGCATCTTAAAATATCAGATGTATAAACGCTTGGGGGCTACATCGTTAACTCCGTGCCGAGCCATACTTTATCGAATATATGACCTAACGCTCATCAACTATCAAAGTTGGCTCATTCACTCTGCTAGAATCAGGTGAAAGCTTATACCGAATAGCTATAGTTCGGTATTTTGAGCTGATATTCTTATATTATCTTGGAGGTTGCGGAATTTTAGAACGCCCTGATATCCATGTGATACTTATGTTTGTTTGTTTTTTCTTTCTTAAATATGAAATAGCGAAGTAAACTGAAGCGAACATTGAAGGGATAACTTGGTAGGTATATATTAATGATTTACATTAATTATCAAGATTGAATGTGGTATTTCAAATAAATATAGGTGTAGGAAAGGAGACCTACCTACCGTACGTGCTATACTTTAGGTAATTGTTTATTCGGCGTAACGCTTCTTTGTTACACTTTAAACAAATACTTTAAGGCAGTCTTGAGGAAGGATCGCCACATTAGATACTGCGCCACATGAAACATAATCCTGATTTTGGCGCGACATTTTGCACGCCACTTCAAATATAAAGAAGTAAAGCCTGGCTCACGCATCTTATACATGACACAAAAAGACAGTCTGTAAACAGATTCTAACGAGAGTCACCGTGAGATCCGTGCTTCGAATGCCGCATGGCAATTAGTCAGAGAAACTTTGCACGCGGCATTCGAACCACGGATATTGCTGTGGCTCGTATTTGCAGACTTTCTTTTGTATGATGTATTAGCAGTGTGACCGCATGTTAAGGCAACCTTCGACCATTTCGCGCGGTTTTGGGTATGGTGATTTCAAGATGGGTTGAGCAACATCTACGATAGCTAAATAAAGAGTTTGTAAAAGTTTCTTAACCCCTTACCTTTGAGGAGCAGCGATGAACAAGCAGTGGTTGTCAAGCGCCTTTTGGTACGTCGCTTGGCTGTCAAGCTCCTGCTCATGTGGGCAGATGCTTGACAGCGCCTGCTCACGAGAGCAATCACTGTCAAGCGCCAGTTTTGACGAGTTGATAGCGATGCCGCGAAAACACTGCCAACCAGCTGCAGGTAAAATTCCAGCCGAATTATTTAGAGCGAAAAGACCCGCAGGTGTTCACGATTTCACATACCCGGCAGCCTTAAAGTTTGATCCAGCGACTGATAGTCGCTGGATCAAGCTTTATCTGCAGCAACGTCTGCTTCCAAGTACCTTTTTGATGTAAGACACATGACATGGCCGCGCAGAATAAAATGCAGCGTAATATCTGTAGTGAGGACACCTGGCAATAGATGGCGCCATGTGTTGTACTGCTATGCTACCGGAAACGGAGTTTCTTCCGGTCGTTGATTTTCGATTAAAGACACTTTTTGGCGAGCTGTCAACCGGGGTGGTTGTGTTCTTTCTGCCTGGCGACCATGTGGTCGCACTCGGACCCCTACGGTCACAACATGGTGTCAGAAGTGGCCGGCCTCCCAGTCTGACGTCCTCCTCGCTGCTGCTATGCTCACAGCTAGCCCTGCCAGCCCTGCTTCTCGTCGTCTTCGCGTCGCACGCTGCTACGCTTTCCGTCTTCTCGTCACCGTCGCTGCGTTCCTCGTCATGTCGCAAGGGAAAACAACGGAAGCTGCCGCCGCCACCGCCCCCGTTGTCTCACTCCCGAGCCTGGTTCCACCGCCCAAATTTGACTTCGCAAACCCCGACAAGTGGCCGCAATGGTTTCTACAATTCGAAGACTTCAGCTTTGCGTCAGGCCTCTACCAAGCGTCGGACGAAGTTCAGGTGCGGACGTTACTGTACACTATGGGATCCGAAGAGGCGCGGCGTGTTCTTGAGACGTTAGGCCTCACCGCAGAGGAATGGCGTTCCTTCGCTGCGGTAACAGACAAGTTCAGGGCGCACTTCGTGCATCCACCGAACGAAGTGTACGAGAGCGTGCTTTTTCACCGGCGTGTCCAGGAACGAGGGGAAACCGTCGACAGTTTTTACACGGCCCTTCGAGCACTCGTCCGCAAGTGCAACTATCCGTCCACGGAGGTCGAGGACAGGCTCGTTAGAGACCGCTTCGTCGTAGGACTTCTCGACTCGAGACTCTCTGACAAGCTCTGCCGCTGTCCGACCCTCACCATGGCCGAGGCCCGGCTACAAGCACGCATCCACGAAGACGCCGTCAAGGCGCGGGCGACCGTTTTTCGCGACGAGACAGCTGCCGTCGCACCTGAGCAGCTCAAGCTGGATGAAGCACGTGTGAAGAAAGGACGGAAACCGGCCTCCAAGACTTCTCCCAAGCGAGACTCGGCGTCGTCGCCGAGAGAAGGCAGCAAGGACTGCAGATTCTGCGGCCGTCGAGCGCACCCCCGTAACGAGTGCCCAGCTAGACAAGCCAAGTGTCACTACTGTCGACGCCTGGGTCACTTCGAAGATGTCTGCGAGAAGCGGAAACGAAGTTTGAGCACTGTTCATCTACATGCCGTTTCGACTGTGGGCCGAGCGAAGTTTGTCAAGGTAGCCGTCAACGGGTACGACGTCGACTTCAAAGTGGACTCCGGAGCCGAAGTCACGGTGGTGCCAAGTACGTTTCCCGGAGCACCTCGCAGTCTCCAAGAGCCTGAAGGGCAACTCACTGGACCGGGCAATCACCCATTGACAGTTCTCGGTACCTTCCAAGCCACATTGACTTGGAGAGGCAAGTCGGTCGTGGAGCGGGTTTACGTCCTGCCGTCGCAAGACCCGCCTCTTTTGGGGTTTCCTGCCATCCAGAAGCTGGGTGTGGTGAAGTTTGTTGACGCCCTCTCCAGCCTCAACCAGCAAAGCCCTCTTCACAGCGACATCTTCGAAGGATTGGGTGAGCTGAAGGACGAGTATGTGATTCGACTCCAGCCAGGAGCACAGCCGTTCTCCCTCAGCGTTCCTCGCCGCATTCCGATTCCCCTTCATAACATTGTCCGCGAAGAACTGGATAAGCTAGAAGCTGACGGTGTGATCCGCAAAGTCGACGATCCGACAGACTGGTGCTCTGGTATCGTTGTCGTCCCCAAGTCCTCTGGAGGATACCGGATCTGTGTCGATCTCACACGCCTTAACCAGGTGGTCCAGCGGGAGCGTCACGTCCTCCCATCGGTGGAGCACATCCTGGGACGTCTGGGTCCTGCACGGATCTTTTCCAAGCTCGACGCTACAGCCAGTTTTCACCAGATCAAGCTATCTGCCGAAAGCCAGCTCCTCACGACCTTCATCACGCCGTTCGGCAGATACTGCTTCTGTCGCCTTCCTTTTGGAATTTGCTCCGCTCCGGAGTATTTCCAACGTCAAATGGGGAGGATCCTCGAGGGTCTCGACGGAGTCGTCCACATGATCGACGACATTCTGGTCTTCGGACGCACCCAAGAGGAACATGACCAGCGTCTTGCAACAGTGTTGGGTCGCCTGAGCAGTGCCGGAGTGAAACTGAACAGGGCCAAGTGCGTCTTTTCAGCGTCCGCTGTCAGGTTCTTGGGAGTCACTGTCAGTGCAGACGGTATCAGCCCCGATCCAGACAAGGTCCAGGCTCTGGTCAACTTGGAGGCCCCAGTGGACGTCAGCGGTGTCAGGAGACTTCTCGGCATGGCTAATCACGTAGGCCGTTTTCTTCCTCACCTGTCCGACGTGACTACGCCGATTCGAGCTCTTCTTCAAAAGAACAGTGCCTGGTGTTGGGGGCCCAGTCAGCAGTCTGCCTTTGATCGTCTTAAGGGCATGTTGAGCTCCAAAGTCTGCATGGCCAAGTACGACCCTTCGTACCATACAACAGTGTCGGCTGATGCAAGTTCGTATGGACTGGGAGCCGTTCTGCTACAGGACCAACCATCGGGAGAGCGTCGTGCCGTTGCCTACGCTTCGCGATCTCTTACACCGACTGAAACCCGGTATAGCCAGACGGAGAAAGAGGCTCTGGCCGTCACATGGGCCGTTGAAAGGTTCGACCAGTTCGTCCGTGGCATCAGGTTTGATGTCGAAACAGATCATCGACCCCTCGTCGCTCTGTTGGGATCTGCGGAACTGGACACTATGCCTCCTCGCATTCAGCGCCTGAGGATGCGGCTTATGGCCTACCAGTACAACGTTCTCTATGTACCGGGGAAGCTCCTGGCGACAGCAGACACCCTTTCCCGAGCTCCTGTACAGCCTGCCGACAACAAAGTCGACACCGTCGAGCTCTTCGTTGGGTCACTGCTCAAGGACATCGAAAGTCTTGCATCCACTCGCCTCGATCGCCTTCGCCAGCACCAAGCAGAGGATGGAGTCTGTGCCGGCCTACTCCGATTCTGCAAGGATGGGTGGCCCAAGAAGGTGTCCAACGTTCCAGTTCATCTTAGGGCTTTCTGGAAGGAGCGAGGCAACATCACAGCCTTCGAGGGCCTGTTGCTGAAGGACTGTCGCATCGTGGTTCCTCAGACCCTTCAGAAGGAGATGCTAACATTACTCCACGAGGGCCACCAAGGCGTGGGAAGATGCAAGGCAAGGGCTCGCGACTCAGTGTGGTGGCCAACCTTGAACAGCGAGCTGGAGCAACTGGTGGGAACGTGTGAGCGTTGTGCCCAAACAAGAATTCAGCGCTGCGAGCCGCTTCTCGGGACTCCTACACCCGATCGCCCTTGGCAACGTATCGGGGTTGACCTCTTCGAGCTGCAAGGACGCAACTATGTGGTCATGGTTGACTACTATTCCCGTTTCCCCGAGGTGGTCAGTCTTGCGACCACAACGTCAAGCTCCGTCATCGCGGCTATGAAGAGTTCCTTTGCCCGCTTTGGGATTCCGGAGACTGTGGTCTCGGATAACGGTCCGCAGTTTTCGTCAACGGAATTTGCCTCTTTCGCAGCCTTGTATGGGTTTGCCCACCGGACAAGCAGCCCGAAGTACCCGCAAGCGAATGGCGAGGCAGAGCGTATGGTTCGAACACTGAAGGAGCTCTTCGTGAAGGCAGAGGATCCGCACATGGCGTTACTAGTGTACCGGGACACACCCGGAGTGACCGGCTACAGCCCTTCGGAGCTGCTCATGGGTCGTCGTCTCCGGACCAGGCTGCCAGGGTTACACGCATCGCTGATGCCGAAGTGGCCGTCACCAAAGCTCGTCAAGAGCAAGGACCAGAGGGTGAAGAGACGTCAACGCAAGGACTTCGACAGGCGTCACGCCGCCCAGTCACTGCGCCCTCTGGAAGCAGGGGAAGACGTGTGGGTACAAGATATACCATGTGCTGCTAGGGTGTTGAGCCCGGCCAAGCGGCCGCGCTCCTACGTGGTCGAGACGCCAAGGGGTGTTGTCCAGCGCAACCGTCGCCACTTGGTGCCGTTTACGCCCAGTACTCCCAGCCAGCCAAGCGACTTTGTTTGCACCCAGCCTGCAACTTCAGACGGGCCAGTTCCTGTCGCCGAAAGACCAACAGGCGACTCAGCGGTGGTGCCCAGTTCTACACGGCAGAGTCTCCCACCGGGTATACGCGTCACACGTTCGGGGCGGCAAGTCAAGCCTCCTCAAAGACTGAACTTGTGAAAGCACGAGGCAGAGTTCCCTCGAGCTGGAAGGGGAGATGTAGTGAGGACACCTGGCAAGAGATGGCGCCATGTGTTGTACTGCTATACTACCGGAAACGGAGTTTCTTCCGGTTGTTGATTTCCGATTAAAGACACTTTTTGGCGAGCTGTCAACCGGGGTGGTTGTGTTCTTTCTGCCTGGCGACCATGTGGTCGCACTCGGATCCCTACGGTCACAACAATATCAACGAGATTTGCAAGCCCCGAAATCGATTGTTTACGCTATTCAAGAAGGAGTGGCCAGCAGCAGAAGAAAGTAACAACAATCACAAATTGAACCCATACGTATTTCCGATGACAAGAACGAGTAGAGAAGCTTGACTTTACTAATAATGCACGTTGTAAACTTTGACAGGCGAAGACGCACCTCATATCGTGATATTTATTCTATTTTATGTATTATATGATTCCTCTTCCTCTTTTATGTAATACCCAACTTCGGAAGGGATTTGGGGGTATTTGGAATAAATCAATCAAATGAGGAGCTGCTCCCGTTTTTCTTCATGCAGGACATGTGTAGTTCACGAAGTGTCTTTTGGCACGATACGTGTCACGTCCAGCACAACGGTAGCCTTGTTATCTAGAAAGCATGGTTTACCTATTCTTATGCTTAAAAGAATTAAATGGAAGGCGAGGGGACACCAAAGGATATGTGTCAAACCTCCGTAGAAGCCGTCTTGTTGTCTGGCCATCTGACACGTTATGCAAACGGAACCCCCTGCCTCGATTCTATAGGGTCTACCTCGGCGCATTGTACAAAATGAAACAAAGCTTCCCATCGAAACTCACCGAAGGTCGGAGGAGTAGAGTCGGGTCTATGGAGCACCTGGAAGACGCATATGTAAACGCAAGACCACTCGACAGTTTTGTAAATTTTGTTGTTTTAGTAGCGTTTGTTTGGTTGTAGTTTTTTCTATGCTTTTGTCCGCTACTGAAGAAATGTGACGTGCCCAGAAAGAGGCTGGAAAAAGATACAGGCCTGAAACTACGATGGCATTTATGGAAGTGTAGAATATAGTCTATACTTCAAAATTGTATAATTCATATGTATGGTTAAACATTCGATTTCCCAGTGATGCCTTATACTAGATATTTAATGCAGTTAATACCCTCTTTTAGAGGTATCTAAAAGGCATCCAGAACGAATCATTAAAAACTCGTAATACATCTCGTAACCTCTGCTTCTGCACGCACCGTCTTGGACAGAATAAACTAAATCATAAGAAAAATATGTTTTACTTCATTTGAGATATGCTTGCGTTTATTTTCTCACTTGCATTAGTGCTACACTTTGGTGTACAAAGTTGGTGATTTACAACAATGAGTAATCTGATAATGCATTTTTGCTGTCTCTCTCAAAATTGTTAGCTTCGCTTTTATATGCACGACCCCTCGTAATATATCTGAATATCGCAAAAGCGGTAAACCAAAGAGATTCCCGAAAAAAAGGAGTCGTTTGATTTACAACAAAATCCTCGAAACTGGCTGGTATAGGTAGCTTCGAAACGCCTTCGAATCATTGGGCGGCATGAGCTGTATTTACTCCTCCGCCTACCCTTCTCCGAGGGTTGGATGTCTGTTATCATTAGACCGACTGGTTGAAAGATTCTGTCAAACTTGATCGCTCGCGTGTGGTGGCGTTTATGGGGGACTGAAGAGGACGTGTCGTGATAGGCCGCTGCTCAACGTTGAAGCCTTCTGGCTGAGCAAAATTAATATTTTTCGATCGCTTTTCGCTTGTACGTCATTACGCTCTCTGACATTGCTCGCGGGCGCCAAGCCGGCAGGCTTTAATTGTGCCGCTTTATGCTCAACACAGCCATGACGTGGTCGCGTCTCGCCCCCTGGCCGAGAGCCGTCCCGTGATTCTGCCTGTAGAGCATAAAGGACGTATTGGGCGCAACCACGAAACATGTGTCCACTGTCGTTTTAATCAAATGAGGTCATGGTGCCGCTCACTTAACGCTTGTTCTTGCACCGGAAAGAAAAAGTTATCCAACGGGTGATCATGAAAGGTGTATTTCAGCTGCACCATGCCTGCCGTAGCTCGCACTATAGGAGAACGTAAATACTGAATTTATAAAGTAACGTTCCACAAACTAAAACTGTACGGAAAAGAATAACGTTATTTTCATGAACTAATAGGAAGTTTTTGGTAGACCGCGTTTCTCCTTTGCTAGGCCCTCCACACCCGGAACTCTACAACCAAGGGCATCCGACACGCAGGCGCAGTGGCTGCTTCTTCGTTGCGGAGGCTTAGCGGAGGATGATACCTGATCTACTCAATCCTTAATACAAAACGCGGTTGGGGCTTTGGCCCGTGTCGGTAGCGACGACGATATCTTGCCTGCGTATACGGAAATCTTTTTGCGTACGCTTCTCACAAACTCGTTATAGACAGGGAACGTGTTGGAACTTGGCGTCCAGTGTCCAATGTTTCCAAACACATTTAGTCATTATCTACTGTTGAAAGTTTTTTTAAGGTTTCGTATGGCCATGTCAAGACAAGTCGCCTCAGTGTCGCGAATGAAGCAGAAAAAAACGGCTCAGTCGTTCGTAACAGAGCCGCCGGCCTACGAATCCCAGGTTGCGGAGTTCGAATCCCGGCCGAGGTGCCCGCAATCCGAAGGGACTTATTGCGGACAAGGTGCCGCGTAACCGAGATTTCCGTTGCAGTCAAATTATCCCGAGGTGGTCTAATGCAATCATCAGTAATCTGCTGTAGTGTGTCGCAGGTGCCCTCGGTTGGTTCTTTGCACCTACCAAAACCCACAAGCTTGCATTTTCAAATTTGGGACGATGGCCGCCGGATGTAGTCGAATCTGCAAATTCATTCTATTTTTAAATAAACACATGTTTTTATTCTGTAGTATTGTGAAGAAAAAAGCAGCAGTTGCTTCAATCAAAAGATATCATCTGCAGCCGACGCCTGAGTGATGGGACCATTCGACGCGGGTCAACAACGGAAGTCACTGGGCCTTTTCTCTTATGATTGGTTCAGGGATGATTGAACATGAAAGAAACATAACAAACGCCATGATGGTACGCTCTCAGCGCTGTCTGATTAACCCAGTTAGCTCGTGGGGTCTCTACTTACGGTGAAACGGAAATAGAATTCAACGTGTGAATGAATTCTGAACCCTTAAACGTCATTCTTATTGTTTCTCTCAAGTCTGCATCGTAAGTACGATTATACTAGGCGTTTCAATTTAATTTCGAGCAGATATTTTTCTTCTTAATAGGGAGTGAGGGTTAGACGAGTTCAGTCTTCACCATGTATTTGTCAGGCTCGGGGACACTGGATGACGGCATAATAATCAAGGTAAGTTGGCTAAATAACTGAAGTCTGTTTATTAACTTTAGACATTGGCTTGGGTATAGGTCGCAATTGCAGGTTTGACGAGTGAGGTGCGGACCATATCGAATAATTTGCGAGTAGGTATAATTACTTAGATGTCCTTCAATCACATTTCGCGTTTTTTCCGCTCGATTTAAATTGTGGTCTTAAAAGAGCACCGTATGCCTACCTAAAATGAGCTCTCAGACTAACGTATCGTTTCAATCATGTGGTCACTATATCGGCAGCTTGTCCCTGCTGGGTTGGCCGACAGCACACTGACGACGCGACTGAAACGACCACGTCATTGTGCGCAAGCGTGCAACGCTCGTTTTGAGCGTAGTACTGAATCCATGAGAGAAACACGAAAAGAGTTCGATTAATATAAAACCATTGCAAGTCGATTAATATAAAACCATTGTAACGCATGAATCGTTACAAAGTAACAGCTATGCGTTACTTTGTCGAAAGCTTTTTGAAATCGGTAAAAATGGCTGAGTCTTATTTTTAAGATGTAGGTTTTAGCGGATATCGCTTACAAATTCAAACATTTGAGATTCGCAGGAAGGGACCGTGAAAACCGTGTTGGTGGTGAAAAGCATTGTTACACACAAAAAGTATTTATTATAGTAGAAGAAATAACATGTTCCATCATTTGCTTGACTATTGATATTACATAAATAGGCCTGCAATTAGAAGGGTCGTTCTTTAAGCCATCTTTAAAAACGAGACAACTGTAGCCGTTTTCTAATCAGCGAGGATATAACACCGGAATTGAGGGATTTTTGATAGATGCGGCGCTGAAAGTCGCTGGATGTTTCACTTGTAATTTTAGAGCTATTGGTATTAAATCAGGGCCTGAACCGAATTTGATAGTAAGTTTGATATTATCTCAAAACACCATTCGCCGTTATATTGAGTCTGTTCCATTTAATTAATGTAATTAATATTTTATGGAGCGACAGGGTAAAGGATATTTTTGATGAAAATTTCACAAAAAGAGAACTAAGGAGCTCTGCAGTCTCGTCGGTCGATAAGCGCTTTTCAGGAGGCATCAGTGGAAACTGATTCAATCTTTATCACTTTGGGGTTAATAGGGATCAAAGCTTTCTTGGTTGTGTTTTTAGTATATTATAAAAAAGACTAAAACAAAACATATTTTTAGAGTTTTTACCTATTTCATATTTGCAAATTTGCTGACACTCATGATATTTAAAAAACATACAAAAACAACATCGGTTAGAGATTCTTTTCTGCACGAAAAAACCTAATCTTTTTTTATTTTGCAATCTCTTCAAACGGGACGAAAAATACGGGTTCGCAAACGGGGTGTGTATATTTAATTTTGGAATAAATTTGTCGCGCAACTCATGTAATTTACACTTAAACAACGCCCAGTTTCATTTAACGACTTTGGAATGAATCCTTATAAAAACTGGTTTGAGAAAAATTGCTAAGTTTTGGTTGATTGCGTCGATGTTCGCCCTAGAGTGGTTGAAGATTGTTTTTGCTTGAAGAGATTGCAGACGTGTTGTAAGTGAAGGCTCAACGTTAAAAGAGACGTAATCGCTTAGTGGTTGTATACAAAAGCCCTCGTCACAAGTTCCGACTTTGAGATTTAAAAAAATATGTTGAGCATAGCTTTGTTCTAACTTGCTTTGTCAACAATTTGTGAAAGTGATAAAGAGTTCATGACGTCAACAAAATCACGACATTGTTTTCAAATATTCGTCCGTGACAGAAATGGCAGGTCACAAGGCAAGACAGGCCACGCAATATCCGGGTAGTTAAAATCACCATCAATAACAAGAACATCATTTGGGTAAGAATGTGCCAGAGTATCCAGTAGCTCATAAAGCACTGGGGCGAAGTCTGAAACGTGTGGTGGATATATAACGCGCAACTACAAGAATGAAGTCAGCATACGTTTTTATTCTAACACAAACAGCTTGCAAGCTAGGTACAATATAAAAATTCTCAACACGGAGCGATTTTCCAACAGCTACCAAAACTCCTCCTCCCCTTCGCCCTACTCTGTCATTGCGAAAAATAAAATGTGATCCATCCAGGTTTAGTTCAGTGTTTAAAATGTCGGCAGTGAGTCAAGTTTCAGTTGGAATGACAAAGTCGGCGGTGCATGACTGGGCTGCCGAATGCAGCTTGTCCTGCTTTGATTAAACACTTCTGTTGTTGGGAACAAAGAAAAAAAAGAATTCATATTTGGAAAAGAGCGAGAGCAATTATTCGGAGACGAGTAATGCGATTCATGGCTGCGGTATTGCTACGCAGGGAATGCTCTCAAAGTGTTAGATTGTTTATCGTGGATATACTTCACATTTCCCAATATAAGCTTGTCATGTCGAAGCTTGAATTTATGATGTTTAGATAAAGCAAACTTTCCAAGTTCTTTCCTTGCTTGACGGACATCAATCGAGTGGCCATCGCTCAGCCGAAAACCAGTTCCCTTCGATCTGAACGCCTTGGAAAGGATCAGTTATTTTTCTTCGTAAGAATTAAATTTTACAATGATGGGTCTCGGTGACACACTGTTTCCGCAGAAAATACCAAGTCTGTGGGTGCGCTCGATAGCTTATGGAGCAAATGTAACGCCAAGATTCTCCTAACAAAAAAAAATGGATTAACTTCTCCTCTGATTGTACCCACGTTTTGTTGCGCACGTCAGTCAGTTTGTAAAAAGAAAAAAAAAGTTTGTTACGTCTGGAGTAGTTTTCTAGGTTTTCGCACCTTTGCATCACTCGTTCAAGGTTTTTGTATTCAGATATTTGTATTCAGCGTGGAAAACACAGTGACTTCATTGCTCATGAGCTTTAAGAAAGAAACATCGCAATCTATTGCTCACATCTGCCATATCACGTCTGTAAGAACTTTATCAGTTTCTTTTTGCTTTTCTTGTAAGCACTTTATGTCGCTTAGAATTAAAGTCTGACCCACAGAAAGGTTGCTTAAAAACGGAACTATATGGCTGAGCGTAGTCGCATCTTTAGAAAGTAGAGTATCCTGGCCGGGGTTCGTTTGAACGTCCCCAGACAGTAGAAGCAAGTTCAGTGCGAAGTTCGCGATATCTGACAGTACTGAAAGGTTATACTCCAAATAAAAAAATAAAAAAACGCTCGTACACTTTGGGAGGGCTCGACATCGCAATGGCACTGACATTGTTGTCTCGCAAAGACAAGGATAACGCGCCAACCTGAGAATTAACAGGGTATAACCAAAGCATCCTAGATTCGGTGCCGTGCCAGTTAGTCAGCCTAGCAAGAATTTTATTCCATCATCTAATGCCCGCCGAACCTGATAAATACATGGTGAAGAAAAAGCTCGCCTAGCCCTCTCCCCTCATATTTAAAAATTTATGTTCTAAATAAATGTCAAACACTCTATATCTGCGGTACACAATTAGCACTATTCGTCTGTGGCTGTTTTCTGTATACCACATATTTTGAGTCCATGCGGCCTGCGCTCGAGCACATATCCTTTAGATTATTAATATTAAAACTATTACCCTTCTTTTACGTAGGCCATTATCTCTAGGTTAACTAATATCCGATGGTGATGCGACACCTTACGCTCTCTAGTGGTCTTTCAATAAACTGATGAGGAGGACAATTCCTTATCGCTCGTATTACTACAGCTTACGAAAGTTATTATCATTCAGCGGCCATTCTGACCGAGACTTTTGACGATAAAAAAAAGAAACCGAGGGAAGGAGATACTAGAGTGCCTCCATGTGCGCTTCGCATAGAGTGATGCCAACTGCCTGTTTCCCTTTCCCACGCCCTCTTCCGCCGCCATTTTGTTCCTCATTGTTTCCCCGTGCGCCGGAAAGTGGCCTTTGTGTATATCGGTCCTCTTATCCGAGGGGGAAAATGCTAATCCTTCCTCCGTGGGTTCCACAACGCTGCTCCGAACTTGTGAGATAAGGTGCTTGTTCCCGGGAGGGTTATAAGCCCCACGGATTATTGCCGAGAACCAAAATGGCTGCTGGTTTGTCGGCGAGTGGTATTACAAAGGGTGGCATCACCCTAGCAAAGCGCACATGAAGGCTCCCTAGGAAGTGTCAACATAATAAATCGTGCCCTGCATTTCTTAGCCTATCGGTGAATACAAAACGCCACAGCTGCCTATTTCTAACGAATGTGCAGGCACTCCTGGAGAGTGGTCGTGCTGCTGTGGTGGCTGGCGGCGAGGCAATCGAGCGGCCAGAGGAACACGGACTTCTACTCGACTGTGTCCGGGCTCTCGGATCTCGTCCACGTCGAAAACCAAGTAAAGGTCGACCTCCTCAGCTACGTGGAACGCCTAAAGGTTCTTCGAGACAGAATACTCAAGTAGGTTCGACCGGCAATCAGGCCGCATGATCGGGAGTCGGGAGGACGACGGGCGGAAGGGGAGAGGGAAGGGGTGGAAAGAGCCAAGTACAGCACCAGTGTTCGCGGTAACACGTTACAAGTGTCGTCGTTACCGTTAACGCGTCAATTTTTTCGGTAACGTAGTAACGTACTCGTTACTTTGTAACGGTAACGCTTTCTTTTTATTTGCAAGTAACGAGTAACGTATTTCGTTACTTCTTTCTTTTCGGTAACGCCTACAACACTACAGTATTACCGTACGTATTTCCCGGACCATATCCCGCTCCAGGTGTGTAACCTGCAAAAGCAAATTACGGCTTAAAAAAGATATATATATTTTTATTTGTATATTCCGCACATTGTACACTTTGCGCACCGGGAGCTCATTCCGAAGACTGGCGAAACGTTTGTTCCTAGAATTCGCCTGCTCAGCCTTCTTTGCAAAATGCCTGTTTTATGTAGCCCGTGTTTTACAGAAATCATAATTAACGTAGCATCTCATACCCAAAATCTATTACGTCTCGTCATATTGAACAGTCATGAAAAAAAAAGGAAATTGTTGTACGTTTCGCACCTGAAACTAGACCCCTAGACAATTAATTTGAACAGCGCAGAAAGCACGAACCTGCGGTGGTGAGAAGAGGGTGTGAACAAAACAGTTCAGGGGCACGCGCTGTGCTGCGTTGCATGTTTCTACAGCGCCTAGCTAATCCGTGTGGTGCAACATTGCAAAAAAACACAACCCCTCCCCCCCTTCCCCCGGGGTTTGTGTTCTTTTGCATTGTTTAAAAGCATCACGCATGATAAATACCAACCAGGCCAGTTCTCGACCTTATTGATTTTAACATTTATACATGTATAGTTCGCGGACTAGATCCCTGAGCATACTGTACGCCATATATGGTGCATGTAAAAAACATTACCTGAAATCTGCAACTTTTGCGTAAATTGTGAAAAAAAAAATGACGGCCAGAAGCTGAATGAGTACCAGGTTACGAAACTAAGAGCATGCGGTCACCCCCCCCCCCTCCTCCTCTTTTTTTAGTGCTTAGAATTGATAGAGCCAGCACCTAGCGTTTTCTGGTCGTCGTTCCGTCTATCGTAGCTCGAGCAAGGAGGCGAAAGAAGAGCAAGGAGTGTATATTAATTTTTTGAAAATTAATATATGCTCAGGATAATTTTTCCTAAATCACAGACGCTCGTCGCTGACTCTCGCCGCTATCGCCGTCGCTCGTCTCGTTGCTTTCTACATCGCTTACATGCGGTTCAGACGCAAGTGCGGCTATTTGTTATTCGGATTTTTTTATTTGTTTTCCCTTTATATACTTGTATGTCATCGGCTGTTGTTTTATTTGTATTCACTACCTAATAATTAACTTTTTACTTGCTTTCTTACCCGAGAATCCCAGGACTACGACGCCATTCATAAAAACGTAAAAGTTTCGATTTTTTTATTTTAGTTTGACTTTCCATGGTATTTGACGTTCAACGTCGAAATATTCACGCGTAAGCCTCTTTTTTTATTTTTATCTTCGTTAGTTTCGTCCAGGACACGCAGCCATATGACGACTTGACGTCCCCGTCCGCCATCTCTGACTACCTCAAGCACCCGGTGCACGCCTTCCAGTTGATCAAGAGAATGACCGCTGGCTTAGGGATTGTCGAAAGACAGATCGGAAGAACGCGAGATTTTGGTAGGTCACGTCACTTTCTTATAGAAACCAACATCTCAAGAAACGCAGATGATTAATTGCGGCATTAGCCTACAAGGATGTGGCTGGAGCCAATCTCAACGGAAAATGCGTGAACACAATTTAACAACCCCCGCGTTTCTGAGGTTGTGGGGGGCAATAGAAAATATACTATAGAGTCAATGATAGGTTAACAAATGCAGTGCGAATTGCCCTGCAATCGTGTTGCTACGTGAAACGTTCTTGGTTTAGCGCTAATAACCTCCAGGCAGCTCTCGAGCTCTGCCTCCAGGCTTCTCCACTTCTCTCCACCCCATCAACTCCTCCTCAGTTTCCCAGGTAAATTAAGTGGGGAAACTGAATTTGTTTATTGGTAATGTAACACGAAGTCATGTGACGTCAGTTCTCGCGCTATAATTAGCGGGAAAACGGAATTTGCGTTGATGTCACGTGGCGTCAATTTTTTCGGCAAAATTTAGCGGGAAAACTGTGACGTCTTGTGACGTCACAAGCCGGCCGGCTTCACGAAATTCGGAGCAACTAGCCAAAGAACGTTTCACGTTAAAACAAACACCTCGCGCGTTGCGTTATGGGGCTCCAACCGTACCCTCCTTGTCCCATCTGGCCTATATTAAAAAAAAATATCATATATATATCATATATATATATATATATATATTTCTGTCCAAATTCTCTACTACGCTTTATTGTAAATTCAAAATACCCCAAGAGCTGCGCTCTAATTTCGCATTGCAGAGGAGCGCAAACGTCAGTATATATATTTTTTTATTCTTGCATATAACGTAGTACATCCCAAACCACCTCCTGTTGAAAATTCGAATTAATCCCAAACCCCACATTTAATCTTTTTTTTTTAATTCAACTTTTTAGCGTTATATATGCATGTTTCTTTATTCACAGGGAACTTGCAATATGTGGCAGCCACGCGATTATAAAATGTGCGTTTCAGGTTTGACGGTAAAGCAATATTGTTGTCTTTTCGAACACCTTCAGATCCTCTGGTGAACATCGAAGCAATGCGCGAGAAGCGGCAGCTTCCGCGGGATGAAGACTTTACGGGGCTTGCGACGTCGCTCGTCACACTTCAGGACACGTACGCTCTGGACTTACATGAACTGACCAAGGGGCACCTCCATACAGAGATTCCGCGCAACCGGACAATTCCTGGACGTCTTCCGCTCAATGGTATGCAAGGCTAATAGTTTTCGATGATGTTCCACACCTAAAGCATTGGTTGTTTTTCAGTTGTTTTCTAATTCTCTATAGTGATTTTGGTGCGCGCTTAGAAAACATGCGCCTGGGGCTTTTAGCGTAAGGAGCCGTCCCGATATTACAGAGTTTTACAATAAGGTGCCTTAACGCTTTAGCTTACCCAAGTAGTTTGGGACGGCGCACTGCGCACGCGTAGAAAAACAGCGCTTGCGCAGAGTGCGAGGTCTCAAGCTGTTCGAGTGGCCCAAAGCTTTAGCGCCCCCGCTATTCTAGAAAACTCTATTAAATTCTTTCTAAGATTAAGTGATTCGCTCACATTTTCCAATAGACCATAAGAGTATTCCTGAGCTTGCTTCATGTGGTACGATTTTATTTAGATTTCGCAGTTGCGACGTTGCTTCTGCGGCAAAAAGAACGCGGTGGAAGCTGCGGCTGTCAACTTTGAGCGGTGCACCATGGGAAGCAGGCTTTAGACAATGTTAAGATTAATATAAACTTTGACATTAATGCAATAGAAATAATACGTTGTTTACTCTAGCGTTCCAAACATATGATACGCATTTGCAACAGTTTTGTACTTGGTCTGGTTATAATGTATTTACAGTTCCCTCTGGTTCCTACACTGCATTCAATTAAGCTGTTTGGTAGACTAAAATTGAACCCCCGCGCTGCACGATACATGCCTGATTCTTAAATTTGACTTTAGCCCATGTCCGTTTTTATGTGAACGGTCCTCATACCTAATGCAGACTTGAAAATCCAAACGAATTATATGCCTTCGGAACTCTAGGTTAACGGGCGTACTGCAGTGGCTTAATGTCACATCTTTCGCAGTACCCAGAGCCGAAACAGCTCAAACAGAGATTGACCCCTAGCCCACAAAAATTCACAGTTGTAATTTTTTTCGCATAAATATTCCAAGTGCGTAAAATATTTATGCGTTGTAACTAATAGGTACGTAAGATCCATGTTACTCATATATTGCAACGTACCACGCCGTTTTATTGAACAACGGGCAAAACAATTGTGTTGGAGTCTCACTTATCAGCTCCACTTTCTTCTTCTTTGCACCAACAGCTCGGGACTGCATGAACCTCAGCCAAGTAGCCCTGCACCATCGCTTCTTCTACGGCGCAGTGAAATGGGCCGAGCAGGCGATAGCCAAGGCCGCCGATGAAGAACCTCCCAGCATCCCCATACTAAAACTGGACACCCATCACGAGCTCGTCATAAACAAGGTTCTCAGATCCACGCTCTTCGCGCCGGAGATTCCTAGATAAAGCGATACCACCTAAAAGACAAGGCCTTTGCGTGAAGTCATCGTTGGCAGACCCCCGACTCGCCCCAAAGCGGCAAACACACGGTATCTGGACGAGAGTTGCCGCAAGCGGCAGATCGCGTCCTTCTTAGCATCGCCGCGTGCTAGCGTCACGTTCATTGTGAGACGAAACAAGACGCCCTGTCAGCAATGCTGACGCAATGTAGGCGGATTTGAGGGTATCAACAATTGATGACGTAGCACGTTTCGGGGAAAGTGCGCCGGCGTTGACTTAAAGGTGGTATTTAATAAAGAGCTGGTAGATTTAAGTGCTGTGTGGGACGTGTGATATAGAACACGGTTACTCGCACCGGATTTAGCTCGAGTGACCCGAGTGAACATAAACGTTCATAACCAAGAAATAGATATGTATGGTCGAAATCGAATAACAGGAGTCGATGGTTGCCTTTTTTTAGTATATTACTTTTAAGAATATAATCAGTTCAGATACTTGAACAGTTAGAGCATCGTTGAGAAAAGACACGAGAGAAGGCATGCTGTTAACAGAAGCAGGGTGATGAAAGAACCAGAGTAGATATCGTTGAGCGATAAAAGAAAATGCGATATTAAAAAAGTAACATTACGTCGGTTAGTTCAGATAATGGGTAAATCCTAGAAAGCGTTGGTTGTGGACAGGTGATTCCAGCTGAGTAACGTTAACTTCAGGGATTCCTTCAATCTGCCTCGTCTTTTAATGTTAGCACTTTCACCAGTTAGCACTTTCACCTTTCTTTAAATACGCAAGAGCAACAATGCCCATGTAAGAGATCTGTGGAGATAAGCACGATTGATAAGTTGATTGCATGCAGTGACAGAGACGCTTATGTTGGTGAAGAACGCTTTCAGTGCGATGATGCTCCTTGACGATCTTGGCGCGACTTGTTCAGATTCATTCCCGAAAAATTTCCGAGGACACCTAGGCACTTCTTAGTGAGTAGTGAAGGCGAAAGCATGAATGTCGTTCTTCCGCTGCCTTAGTTCGTCTGCTGCGTAGTGGCGTGGGTGGCCACGTTTCAATACTGCCGAGGTAGTGGCCGACGGGCGAGCGCGCGCTCTCGTGAGCCGCGCTGACCTCGGCTGCACAACCCTTCCGAGTTCGCCCGAACAGGACTCTGTGGGCAGGCCCGCACCGCCGCACCTCGCCGGGCCGCTGCGTGCGGTGCGCCGCCGTGGAGAGGTTTCTCTGGTGGCAGTTTTTGGAACCACGCTGCACGGGAGCCAATGGGAACTTCGTTCCTTGATGACGCGCGTCAGCCTATGGTAGCATAATCCATCACTTCACGCCTTTTGGAAGGTGAATTTATCTGCCGTTTTGCGTGGCTTTTTCCGTGACTTCAAAGCAGGAATGCCTCGAATCGCGGCTTCACTTAGTTCTTTTGGGACAGGGGAATTTAGGCAAAGTTTGGCGCGGCTGATGACGTCGCCTCGCTCCATGGGACAATTAATGCTTCGCATTAAAAAGTAACGTAACTACGTTACACGTTACTTGAAATAAGTAACGTAAGTACGTTGACTCTTACTGTTTGAGTATTACCGAGTACGCTACCTCGTTACCGAAAAGAGTGACGCGTTACCGCTAACACTGGTTCAGAAGGACCTGTTGAAGCTTCGAGGATTTTAATGAACCGAGATGGCGATCGTCATGCCAACTAAGACCGCTGAGGCAATAACCTAGCGAGGTTTCGTCATTCGTATGTTCAGGGGTTTCCCAAGGAATCGAAAGTAGAGGAGGGTGTCTAAGTTTTTAGGGGGGATGGGGGCATTGAGAACAGAGGAGTCGTTGCGAATTAAGGGGTTGCGTTCAAAAAAACAAGGGAGGGGGTGTACACCCCCCCCTCCTAGGGGGTGTGTAGGAAAATCACTGCTTATGCTAGTACCCGTATGTGTACGGCTAGCAGGCAGGGAGGGCAATGGCGCTACTTTCCCGGAATCCAGTGATTTTAACCAGTAATATACCTTTTCCAGAGCCATCTACACTTGGAGAGTTTGGCATTCTTCTTAAAATGCCGAATGTCTAGCAACCATGGCCTGAGAACTGGCAACCAAATGTTTCCCCCGCCATATCGCATTCGTAATTCATGACTCACTCTAAATCAACCCTCCCCCATCTCCGTAGTGACGTCATCGCACCGAAAGGGTGTCTCTTTAACGCAAGCACCGTTGTTCAACGCAATCAATTGCTTACTCTTTCTTATCTCCGACGATCTTCAAAAATATTTCCGTCTTTCATTTTCCTTTTTTGTTATTTGTCTAGAAATTCCTTTTTATATTCCCTCCACCACCTCGATTCAACAGCGCGGGAAGCGCAACGCACTCCAACACAGTCAGTCAGCACAGTCAGACGCAGATCTGTTAACTAAGGTCATGACGCTGCGGTTGAGTTGCTGTCCGGAGCAGACGCGGAAGCTTCACTTCACACGAATCTCGTTTCTGAGCACATACAGTGTGCGTACCTGCGTGGGAAAACACCGATTTGTTTGTCGGCCAGTGTATTGGTCTATATTTCCCCCTCAGAAGATATCATCAGGGACACTCACTTCACATAAAGGGGCCGTAGTCCTGACCCCTTCGAAGAGTTTAAATCGGTGGATTTACGTCGTTTCAATTTACTCTTCTTATTATGTCGTCCTTTTATCTCCTCTCTCTCTCTCTCTCTCTTACAGTACAACGAATGGGTGAGAACCATGGGAAAAGTAGGTGAGATCGCTGCTTGCTGCTGTTGCTTCAGATTAATTTGAGGGCACATACGGCCCGTTCACACACTTGCGACTTCTTAAAGGGCAAATCCGCCTCATTTTAGTTTTTTGCGAAAAAAAAAATGCAGCGCTTTGAAGTAGCACTTACGAAGACCACAGTCAAATATTACCACCGTGTTTTGTCTAAATATTTCTTAAACGGTCCGGCCAACTTTTCAACGCGCTAAATTGCCGAAATCGGCTGACTCTAGCGGGCGAATTGAGTCGGAACCAGCAGCGCAGTCAAGGCTACGCGCTGGCGTAGCCATCAATGAGCTAAACGTCATCACCATTGCCCCTTTTTCTTTGTTTTTACTCCTACGTCAACCGTAAAGGGTGACGTCAGCAACGTTTCCTCTCGGCGCTCAGCGGGGTCTACGTGATTGGCGTACACGCCCCTACGCAGCGGGCTTCTTGGGACCCGTCCGGCAGTCCCTCCGTCACCGCCGTTTCCCGTGTCACAACCGCCGCCGTCGTCTCACCGTTTTGTGATTATTGTCTCTCGGAGTTTCGTTCACACTACGTGCGCAGACTGATGCCGCAGTTATGCAGACCCTGGTCGAACGTCGTGGATACCAAAACGTAAAGAACAGTGCGGTGCAGACGACACTTGCGCATGGCACACGCCCCCCCCCTCTCCACCAACGGTGGCCCGCCGGCCTGCCCCAATCGCGCCTGTCCTTGCATAGAGGATCACGTGACATCTCATACCATCATACCACGTGATAGCCATGTTCTTGGTAGTCCGAGCCCAATGTTGCCAGACGGAGCCGAAGTTTTTGTTTCAAATTCTGCTGATATTTAAAGTAAGATTTAACAATATATATCCCATTTTTTGAAAAGCAAATAACGTAGTGCCTTTTATTAGTGTTTCTTAATCTGAAATAACTAATTATCCCGAAATATTCGGAATTGAGCGCAGTTGCACTTTAAGACCGAGTGCACTGAAACCTCTTTAAATCTCTTACAACGAGGGACCTTACAAGTTCTACCTACCGGGTAGCAGTGGAACACTTCATTCTCACGTATATTTTCTCTTTGATTCGCGTATCATTCTTTCTCTCTTGGCTTGAAAAACTTTTGTCAATGTTAAAACGACCATTTCTAATAAGTAGTATGTACATTAAACCTCGCAAATACCGCAAAACCTTCGCTCTAGTGAAATGCAGTTCCAGGGTCACCGCATAGATGGTGCCAGCGTGCCAGTGTGTTCTCTCGTCGCACATAGACCAATGTACAAATGAGAAACAGGCTGGTATGGGACATAGCAAATACACGGCCTACGATTTTCCATTATTTTTAATTTCTGCAACCTCCGAGTCAGGGACTCGAACCGTAACCGTAACAAAAAATCTTTCAGCCTTTCCACTAGTTGGAAGACCAGCGAAGGCTGTACATGGTGGGAATGAAGTAACGGCCGGCCGCAAGTCGGCAAGCCACAGTGAAAAGGCTCGACAGCTTCCGCCATCTATGAGCGACGGCGGCAACCAGACAACCGGCAAGCCGGTTGTCTGGTTGTCGCCGTCGGTCATAGATGGCGGAAGCTGCCCAGAGTTTCGTGTCATCATTTGTTTGCTGACGGACAAGACACTGCGGAAACTTGCCCTTAAAAGCTCCGCTATAAAACCGAAAACTGTTTACGAACGAACTTCTTTTCAGTAACCATAACCGGAAAAAAGTTTTTTTAATTTATGAAAACCGTAACCGTAAGCATAAATTATTTACCGGTAACCAATATTGACCGATATTAACCGAAAAATGAAAATATTAGTTTTTTCTCAAGAATGTCCTCGAGGAGGTATCTTGAAATGTCGTGGCCATTTAACAGAGTTAAGGCCGGTTCACACACTTGCACCCTCTTAGGACCGTGTGCCTTGGAACTTCTTAAAATGTCTTACGACGAGAGGACACAGTGGCGCCATCTATTTGGTAGCAGTGTAAACTTGGCGGTCCTGCATAATTTCTATTTCTCTCGCGCATTATTCTTTCTTTCTTGGTTCAAGAACGATTTGCCAACATTATAAACGAGCCTTTCTGATAGGTATTACGCACATTTGTACTCAGAAATCCCGCAAAACCTTCGCTCTTGTGAAATGCAGTTCCAGGGTCACCGCACAGATGGCGCCAGCGTGCAGTGTGTTCTCTCGTCCTAAGAACGCGGAACACACACAGGCTTCGCTACTAAACATCGTCAATGATGGCTATTACCGTAAGACAAATAAGGTTTGAAAATCACAAAAGGAAGTTTGCAGATCATTTGCTATTTCTGGAACCCCATTGTATCCTTCGCTTTTTTACATCAATTGTTTCGCGGTAGGTCTCAGTGCATAGCTACCTAGCAGTTGATATCAATTGGTAAGTAGCTAGCAGGGGAAGGAATAGACCCTTTTTAAAAGTCCGCCAAGCAACGCTGACGGCCACTATATTTCGGGCATGGCTTCATGCGCGAAGTGCAAGATTGGATTTAAGTTTATGCCGAACGCTGACACGTGTCCAATGTATGCTCAAAGGGGTGCCCAAAAAATATAGCGGTCTGGGGGTGGCTAATGGGGGCGCCAACTTCTGAGAACGGTCAATTGCACAATATTTTCTGGAAACCAAAATGGTTCAGACCAGTTTCATTTCTTCTCTATTGCTCCTCTCGGCCTGAACAGAAGATGAGCCGAAACACAAAGTGCCTGTACAAGATCGCAGAAAGCGTTCTGCAGAGGTCATGGAGTACCAGAACTACAAGCGACTTTGCCGCGGAGAACTGCTCAGGGTAAGTTTATTTTCTTCTCTTTGCGCCACTTCTGTAACGAACCTCTGAAAAGAGGTAATGTATCTTTATTTTAACGATTGCTGCACAGGCGCGCGCTGACTTCCTCCTTGCACCTAATTTATGCGCGCCGATGAGCTACAGTGCCTGAAACGCGTTCTCGGCATGGTATGTCTAGCGTCCTATCTCGTTCGTGCATCCAAACTGGTCATGAGGTGACAACAAATCACGTGAAAGAAGCCGGCCTGTGTAGCTGCCGGATGCTGCAATCCTGGTGGTTAGTGCTAGAAGACCCGTCGAAAAGCACCTTATTTATTTATTTATTTATTTATTTAGGCTCACCAAAAGCCATGGGCCAATTACAGTAGTGTACGAAAACATATTGAGAAAACAACGCTGCAAAAACACACTATAACATGAGTCGAATACTCGTCTTGAACGACAAGAGCTTGGAAATGTCAACAAGCGATGTGCGTAGATGATTAAAGAAGTTCTGAATGCGAACTAGCGGGGACAAATAATACATGGGGTTTTAATGGCGAATGTACGCCTGCAGCGAAAATGTCTCGCAGGAACGTTAATCTGGATGTGAGATATAAACATTGAGCAGTCATAATACGCATGCAAGCACCTGAACCAAAATATTAGGTCACCACTTTCTCGTCCAGACTTTAACTCGTTCAAACCCCCCAATATTAAGTTCATTCTGATAAGAGTAGGGCTGACTAAACTTTCGTCTACCGTGAAACGTTCTGGTTATTCTCTTCCAGACTCGTTCTAACGTAGCCTCAGTGGTGGCACTGAGGTCGTTCCAAACAACTGATCCAAAATCTAGTTTTAGCAAAATAAGGTTTCTGAACAAGATATGAAAACAAAATGGGGCGCGAAACACAGAACTGAGGCGAGTGACAATACCCAACACTATAAAAAATGATAAGAGGATCTACGAACATGACAATTGAAGATTAGTTTTTCTTCGAGCGAATTCGAGTGTGTCTTTCATCGCGGAGTCCCAACTCCTGACCAGACTTGTACCGTACGCATTACAAGTAATCCAAATTACCTGTAATCGATTACTTTTTTCAGTAACTTTGTAATCAGTTGATTACTTTTATTAGGCAGTAATCACAAGAGGTAATCTGATTACTTTTTGGAGTAATAAAATTACTTGTAACCGTTACTATTTTTCCACACGAACCCCCCCCGGCCCACGCCTGTTTTCTTCTTGAAATGACAAAAATAAAATTTCCTTTTTTTTTTCGAACGGCGAAAATTTTTTTAGGAGCTATAGGAAACGAGTTGAATCACCTTTTATAGCCCGCGTTCTGTGGAACGTCCATTGCCGCCGGGTTGGGATTGCCGGAGTGGGAAGCCGCAGGAAGCCACTTAGTGCGTGACGAAAGGCCATTCAGGGCGAAGTTTGAGGCAGCAGAATGTAGCTTTGTGACTCCTTCGATCAAACTAGCCCCCTCACGCACACACACACAGAAATAAAAAAATAAAAATCCTGCTTAGGGCATCCACTCGCAGCCCGCAGGAGAACCAGAACCGAAGAATGCCTAGCTGACCCAGTCAAAAATATATAACAAAAGCCATTTGAAATATTTCCCCATTTCCCCAACGTGTGGTCTTTGGGGACAAGCGATAATCCGAGTTGAGAAGCGGCCAGGGCGATCTCTTCCGCTAATGGATACTACACATGATCCGTTTCAAATCCTGGAGCTGCTGCTCTTTGTACTGACATGCGAGCTCATCCACATGTGAATAGCCATGTAGGCGACGCAAACTTTGAGCGACAACGCTTGCTCAAGCTTAACAAGATCTAGAACTCCCTCCGCCCCCTCCCCCCCCCCCCCCCCCACACACACTGGCGAGGCGCCCAAAATCATTAAACGTCTTCAAACGAATTCTATGCTTGTGTCCGCATTGTGAAGGTGCAACGACCACGAAAGAGGGAGCCAGTTTTTCTTCTTCAGTACTATGTGCAAATGTGAAATATAGGTTGGAAGTAGTTCATTGTTATGAGCGCTAAAGATGTGTCTTCTTCACACAATAAAGTAATCGGAAAAGTAACGATCGCTTCTTAAGTAATGTCCAATTACTTTGGCCGCCGAGTAATCAAGTAATACAATCGAGATACTTTTTTAGCCAGAGTAATAGTAATTGTAATCGATTACTTTTAGTAACGTGTACAAGACTGCTCACAGTACTGTTATAGCTTCCGTATGCTGTCAAGCTTACGGTCGTAGCTGTAAGCTCACGTGGCATCAATATTTCAGCTAAATTTAGAGGGAAACTGTGGGAGAAGGGAGGGGTATGGAGGGAGGGTGGGGGAGCGCGGACGGAGGAGGAGGAAAGGAGGAGGAGGAGGAAGATGCGGAGGAGGAGCAGGAGGAGGAGGAAAAGGAAAGAGGGGGAGAGGGAGGAGGAGATAAGAAGGA